>JAIPRL010003514.1:0-46261 GCA_025469235.1 Pemphigus obesinymphae
TTTTTCTCTTTCCTTAGCCAGCCTGTACACTTCTTTTTCCCCTTCTTTAGTTCCTAACCTCTCATACAACTCATCATATTTCTTTAATTTAGCTTTACTCACTGCACTTTTTGCTGCTTTAGATAAATTTTTATACTCTACCCAATCCTCCCTCTCTCTGTTTTTCTGCCATTTCTTAAACTGTATTTTTTTCTTTGATATTATCTCCTGTACTTCTTCTGCCCACTACCATGTTTGCTTATTTTTTCCACAAAATTATCTAATTCACTTAAAACCAATACCAAGATTTAGCAAATTAATTACAAATAATTACAATATTTTCTGAAAAATATAAATTGCATTTAAATGACAATATTTACCAAATTTTAGGAATATTATATAGTATTTTTAAAGTCATAAAAAGGTTAATTTAGGGTTTAAGACCTGAAAATGTAATATACATAACTCTAACTATACCTATATTAAAAAATAATATACCTATACATTAATTAATAATAATATACACTTATTATATAGAGTCAAGTAGAGCAATTGTAAACGATAATTACAAGTTTCATACATTTTCTAAAAATTTGGCTATATTATTATCTATGTATATATATATATATATATATATATAAATATATAACTCTAAAAGTTTGTATGCTTATCATCCGACTTTAATAGAAATCCATACTATTCAATCAATCGACACCAAATTTTGTATAAGTGTTCTCTTTTCTCTGGGGCAGATTTAAATAACATTTTGAAAAAGCCCGTTTCAGTCGAAGGAAGTAATCAGTAAAATACATTATGCCACATTGTTATGAAAATAGTTATGAGGTATGTATATATTGAAATTAGACCGAGCCAGATTGACCAGATCGGTATTTTTTAAAGTCTTAGAATTTTGTTCAAACCGGACCTGGGATTTTTTTTGTAAAATTTTTTGGGCTGGGCCCAGGTAAGATTTCGAAAAAATAAGTTAGGACCAAACTGGGCTTTTTAACGGCCGGGCCTGGACTTTTTTTTAAATAATAGCTATTGTAATATATTTGTTAAGTAGGTATAAGCTAAAAATCAAACTTAATCCCTTAAAAACAAACAGTATGATACTATCTTTAAATGATTTCGGGCCGGAAAATATAAAATATTGGCTCACCAACACTTTAGGCAGCAACTGAAGAATATTATAACAAACGAAAAAATATACAATAGGTGTTTGGTACTGCTTGAAAATTTTGTTCTAAATCTAGGTGGTTTGAATTTGAAAGAATATAGCTTACCATCGCCCGCGAGAATTGGGGGACTTTTAGAGAATGGAGAATATTTGAGAAAAACAAATTATGATATAAATGCTTTGAACGAGATTTTATCGAGAAATAAAGCATCCTAACGGACGAATTATTGGTTTACAAAGAAGTTGTAGACAGTATAGAATATAATTCAGAAAAAGTTATATTTTTAGATGCTTTTGGTGGAACAGGAAAAACACACTTGATTAATTTACTTTTGGCTAAAGTAAGAACTTTTTATGGTATTCCTTTAATACATGCACTTACACATTTTTAGATGGAGGAAAGACAGCTCATTCACTATTCAAGTTGCCACTGAATCTAAATACCATCAAGACTCCTACATGTAACATAAATAAACAATGAAATATGGCAAAAGTTTTGAAAGAATATAAGCTTATTGTTTGGGAAGAAAGCTCAATGTCACATAAGAAAGGATTGGAAGCTTTAAACCCACTGCCAAAAGATGTGAGAAATTCAAATTTAATAATGGGAGGAGTTACAGTATTACTAGCTAGAGATATTCTACAAACACTACCAGTCATACCAAGAGGAACACGCTCTAATGAAATGGCAGCATGCATAAAATATTCGTATCTATGGCCTCAAATAAAAAAAAACTCTCACAATCGCGATTTTTTTTTCCCGGGAAACGCTGGGTAATTCGACTAGTACAATATATTATATTTTCTACCTAATGATCGCTTATTGCTTGGAAACAGTAACGATTTTAGAAATGTTCAAGAATTAAATAGAAATAGAAAATATCTCCGTTATAACGTATTCAAAGGTGAAAATATAAATAATATAATGAAAAAAATATTTATTATCTCTGATTTTGTGAATAATTTTGAATAATAAATTAATATTATACAAGTATAATATAATTAAATACAAGTATATAATAATAGATTACGTGCTTAAAGATTATTTATGGCCTGAAAATAGTCAATATATGTTCGTTCCAAAGTAAAATTTAATTCGGCAAAAAAATTGGTTAATGAATGACCGTGGAAATTTAAAAAGATGATTTCACTAACCAGTGAAGTCAGAAGTCCGATTACAACGGTAGATTTTGATGAATTTCATGTTTTTTGTAATCCATATTATAGTAATAAATAATTATGAATTATTTGATTAATAACCTAGAAACAAAAGCAATTTATTTTCAAAAGGATTATACGACCTAAACAAAAATATTGACATTTTATCAAATATATATAATTTAGGTATGAATACTATTTCTTATTGCATATGTGCATATTAAAAGGTGGATATTATAGGTATAAAAAAAAATAAATAATTATATTCATTTAAAATAGACAAATTTTTACTAATATTCAGAAAGTACCTATTGTCGTAAGATATACTTAATTAATATAATATTAATAGGTAGTAGGTATTCGTTATATGTCCAAGAAATTACCACATATTTTTTTAGGAAAATATAAATGAGTGGGGTGATTAAAGAAGACAAAACAAAAAAATGAGTTCATTAGAGGTAGTATTTATATAAATAAGTTTGAATTGGATAGTAAACGAAATTATATAGCATAGGTTGAGATGACTCGGACATGTATTAAGGAGGAAAGAGACAGAAGCAGTAAGAATAGTAAAGGAAATAAATAAAGAAAGAATAAAAGATGAAGATCAAAAAAATTGTGGTTGGATGTGATAGAGTGATATAAAAATAACTGGTGTAATTAAAGGAGATGCGAAAGATCAAGTTAAGTAGAAGTTAAGGTGGCTGACTTCAAATATAACTATTCCCTTAGGTAAATACCCTAAGTCGATGTTTATAAATGTATTATATTGCATATATATATAATGCAAATAATAATGCATTATTTTTGGAATAAAATGTAACACTAAAATTATCTTCAGAAATAGGTAGTTTTTATTTTATTAGTATTAAATTTACAGATGCATCAATTATAATTTAAATACATAATAAAAATGTAAATACACATATTTTGGAGTGAAAATTGAAAAAATTATCAACATCAGCTAAAAAAATATTATTATTTAAATCAGTGCACAACATATAGAAACACATGTTCACCACTCAAACGTATAAGTCGTATAATTACGAATATAACTATTACTAAAACAGCGAGATCCATTAATGTTGTTTCCACTTACCCCTATTCAAAATAATTACCCATAATTGAACCTAATTGATAGTTATAAATATATCAATATAACATTTCAAAAGCTTCGGTCAGAATCGATTTCAACTGTTTTTTTAATCTATTTATCTTATTTTTACCGGATATCAAGAGCTCAGTAATCTTCAGATTAATTACTATATTTACTTATGAAATATTTACTTAATAACATAGATAGTCTATTAGTCTATTATCTAATATGCTAACTCAGACTAGACGGTTTTTCATGTAAGGGGAAACTTTACGCTTTTTATTTAATTCCGCTGACCATTTTCTGTACCGGCGGCCACGTGGGTATTTGTTTATAAAAAGTATAAAACCTATAAAAATCTGAGAATTGTAATTTTGATACATTTTTCAATTATCTATTTACTTTGTCGGCCCAAAATAGAAAAATTTCGTTAATTTTTTTAAAATTTATTTAATTATTTAATTAATTAGCAGTAAGTATTATTCCTCAAAAAACTTCGGTCACCGACTATTCCAGATCCCGATAAAATGAATGATACGAGGTGTACGAATTACACTAAAAAGTACCTGATTCCAAATATGTCGTGTTTGAGTTTCACTCGAAAAAAGTTACACTTACAAGGTGTCACGCCCAAACGGGATTACAAATTCCAGGTTTTGAGCTCAAAAGGTGTTGAACTCACAAGAAGTCTCACTTTAAAGGAGTTGCACCCAGTAGGTGTTTGCACTCAAACTAGTCTAATATGTGTAATTTGTGGTTTAGGTACATATCATAATTTGATAACAGTCGGTTATTTTTTCTTTAACAAATTATAAATTTTTTATGACCTGTCCAGTGCCCTTTAATCGGAGCCCGGGGTGATATCTCCTTTTAACACACCGGGCCAGTCCGCCACTGACCACATAAACACGTCTATGAAAAGGGGACTATTTCCAAACATAAATACGCCGTTGAATAAATTAATAATACTAATGTAATATATGTAAAAATATATTTATATATATATATATATATATATATACATATATATATATCGTTATACGGCAGATTATATTATATAAAACATTTCAATAATATTATGTTTCACATTCTGTTCTGAACAAACAATAAAATGTTTTTAGACTAAACGGTTGTAATATTAAAAGCAAACTGTGGTATCGTGAGAAAATCTCCTGTCCTGTTCTTCACATCATAATAATATCTGGTGGGTGTATCAATAATAGAAAGGATATAAATTCCAAGCGATATTAATCTAAACATATCGTTACCACTTCACACCCTCTTTGATATTACAGGTAGGTACATATGCACATACCTATCGCATATCGTTTCATTTGTATTTAAATCGAATTTACATAATGCATTAGGCAGGTACCTATACTATAAGAGTTTCGTGTGCAGTTTATACATAATATATGGATATTCATATTGATATTTCTTAAATTATTTTGTAATTTTTGATCCAATAAAATACAGGTGTTTATATAGTATACAATGCTATATATTGTATTGATATGCAGGATGATATTTTTCTATGTATTTTGTATCTATTTTTGTATACATTTTTACTTTTTTATATTTTTAATCCGACAATTATATAGCCTTCAAATTCATAACGTTCACTTAATACAATATTATGTTGAAAATAACGTAGGTACTACATTATTTCTCCACTGCGCGATGTCATATATTTGAATGCTAATTACACCAGAAATATTCAACGGATAAATTCTTACAAAAATGTATCCTTCAAAAGGCCGGTCAGTAGTATTTTGCTTGTCGGATAAGATACTAGTGGTGGATGTATTGATTTTGAAAACAACGATAAATTATTTCTTAAGAAAACTATTGAGGAAATGGAATCTTTACATTTTTCAAGAAACAGCTACCTTATATCTGTTATATATAATGTGCCATCATGAACATTTCTGTTCAAAAATTCGACTCAATTCCTTCTACGCAAAAAATCCCTCAAAAATGTATACCTATTATAGGTTTATTATACATAGGTACCGTATACGTATAAAAAATATAAAATAAAAATAATCAATAAAATAAAATACAAAAAATTGAACATCAAGTTTTAATATTTTAACAATGTGTGTAATTACTAATTGGGTAATTTTAATAGGTGAAGTTAAGAGAAAAAAATTGATTTTGCCCCCCCCCCTTAAAAAAGTCCTAAGTTATGCCTAGCCTATGCCTCAACATTACTGTTAGACATACAACCAAAATATATTGAACAAAAATTGAAGAAAATCAAATATACTGTAAATTTACGTCTTCATCTAATTTTATTTTGACATAGGTATTCGTGTAAAATGTATATAGCTTAAAAAAAATTTGGAAAATAATATTATCAAATAACTCAATTGTATGTAAACGTAACAGAGATCATTAATTTTAAAAAAGTTATTTTTACGTAATAAAAAAATATATATATTTTTGGTAAAAAAAATTATATATATGTAATTATCTTTATCACCTACTTACAATACTTGCATGACGTTACTGTTATATTTGTACATTATCTTATTATTTTTGGGCTTGTCCCGTTTATATGACTAAAATAAAAAAAATTTTAAACTATCAGCATAAATAAAAACAAAATATTTATTAAAAACTAATTTTTTTACGAAATTTATGAATTATGAGTATAGGTACATATTATATAAACTTATGAATAAGCTGTATAAATATGATGTCTCAGAATTCAGGTATTTCAGAGTAGACTTAATTTTATAAACTGTTTGTAGGTACATATATCTTTTAAATTTCTGTGAAAATGTCTATAGGTATAACTGTATAAAATAATAATAGTAAAAAATGACAATATATATGAGTAAAAAATATTATTAATATAATAATATAATTAATAAATTAATATATTATATAAAATATACCAATACAACCCATTTAAAATCTGTATTACAATTTTAATTTGAATAAAAAAAAATATACCATAAAATAGTTTCAAAAATAATAACGTTGAATTTTACGGCCAACCACACACAGCCCCTCCTCTCCATGTCATCCGATTTACACCAAATCTTCCCTAAATGTTATAATTAAATTGAAAAAATATCGTTTCATTATTTTTAATTTACCAAATTGAATTACAATTAATCTAATATTTTATTTTTTGAATAATAATTATTATTTTCTAAGTAATATAATATTTGAAAAAATCCAAGGAAGCACTTCGCATGTTAAGTAGGATACTGATGGTGGATATATTGCATTTGAAAGCAACGATAAATCATTTGTTTCGATAAAACTATATTCTGATTGGAGTTTCGGTGTATTTTATGATTTTATTTAAAATTTATTCATTATTAAAAAAAAAAATAATAAAAAATTAATAAATTTTCATCACATCAATATACTAGGTAGTATTTAACAACTTGACTGCCACCATTTTTTTTCAAAAAACTTCAATTGCCTGCCATAAGATCTTATTTGGGATCTTACCAAAACTTCCATTCCCTACCACTAGATTTTATTCAGAATCTTATGTAGTAATTTTTATTTTAAATGAGATCTCGTTTACAATCTTATTTACTGAAATTTTTATAGTAGGTATAGTAACATTGAATAGTGTGCAGACCACTATAAGCCGGTATTGTTAGCATCTAAAAAATGATTTTTTTGACGAATTATGTTATTAAAAAGTAAATGTCTATATTTTGGAAATCCTATTGATTATTGTATTATTATTTTAATATAATTATTGTTATGAGGACGCTACACTCGTATTTTCTGTCTCCATCTATCTAATTGGCAATATAGCAAAATTATACAACTCAGAATTAAAATTATGACATTTTGATTAAGTTTAGAGCTTAGTCACATATATTCAAGTTCAATGAGAAAAATAATTTCGAGTGAACCTCAGAGGCTTTTATTAAAATATGGTTTGAAAAAAAAGTTACAGCATTTTTATTTTTTGAATACCTATTTTTAAATAGCATTAACTTTTTGTCAGACAATATTTTACAAAAGGAGCATGAGGTTCACTCGAAAATATCCTTCACTTTAAATTTGTATACCTACTATATAAGGTTTTATTTTAAGTTATGTATATTTGTAAGTTTACTAATGTCATAATTATTATCTACGTAAAGACTACAATGCTTAATTATTTTGTACAATACAGTTTCTATATAAAGTGAACATGTACAATGTTATAATACTAATTATTATATACCTACTTATACATATACATAATATTGTTGTAAAGCAGATACCTATTTATATAAAATTAATTAATTAAATTTTATAATTTCATATCACTATGGTTAAATTTATATAATGGTATGTATAAATGGTTATATTTGAATATTTTTGAGATCCATATGGAATCTCGGTTTAAATGATATTTTCAATAATAAGTAAAAAAAAATTCATTCCCAGTGTTATAAGATCCAATAGAAGATCTCATGTTTCAAAAATCCAATATTCTGTGGAAACTTTTTATTTAGAATCTTTATTTAAAATTTTAGATGCATGTGTTAAGTATTATGACTAGGTATACAATAAAAAAAATTACCGTATAATTTTTGAAGAGTTTATACTAAATACTCGTGGCAGGGAATATAATGTTCATGAGATCCCAAGTAAGATCTTATTGCAGCCAAGTTGTTAATATGTAATATTAAATATATGGTATAATTATCAAGTCTCTGAACACTTGTGTAAATGAAAATAATAAATAAGAAGTTGTGTACGCAATTATTTGTAAAAAACGGGAAGATATGAGCGATATATACACACACTATAATAATCATTTACAACACACACACACTTACGCATCTTGGCTGTAATCAATTATTAAATAACATGTATTTAACTTCTTAAAAATATACCGTATACAACCCTTTAAGAGGACGCTATACTCAACCACATTTTAAAGGGTTACACATAGGCAATTTTTTTTTATAAAATTACGAAAAATTACTAATATATTGTTATCAACTATAACATTTTGTAGACGGTTTGGTGTAAATCGGACGACAAGAAGGGCCGTGTGCGATTGGTTACCGCTACTTTGAAAAGCTTTCATGACAAAAATAATGGTTTTCAAATTCTAAAACCGGGTTTTAAAAACGGGTGTGCAGGTTGGTCGACCCTATTTTGAAATGCTTTCACAGTGAAAATAATAGTTTTAAAATTCTAAAAATTAGTTCAAATTATTTTCAAAACCGGCCCTGCGCTTTTTTCCCGTTAAACCCGCGCCGTGCCCGCGTTGTTTCATTTCAATCGAAACCGATCAATATATTTCAAGTGTACTTTGCAATTTTTTTTATTTTTTTATTTTATTTTTTATTTCACTGTTCGTACACGGTGTGACTTTCCGGTAGTGCGCGTACATTTGCGTATTTATGGTAACGTATTGTGTCGCGTCCGATAAGTGTATTTTGACGTCACCGACAGATATCGCTCGCGCGTTCAATGTTTTGGAGAGGGTCGCGCGGACGTGTGCAGCCGCGCACCGCTTTCGGATGTATTTCCGATCGTTTTGGAAGACGAACGACGATCGGTATAGGGAAATTTCAAAAAAAAAAAAAAAAAAAAACGAGAAACACAATTCTCCCGGGAGAGCTCGTGTGGAATATGTGCGTATATATATATATATATATATATGTATTTCGATACATCCGTCCAGTGTGTGTAATATATTGTATATATTATAATATACACACACACATATATAGTGTATGTTTACATATTATACGTAAAGGGATATACACACGCAGTCCCTTGCACGAACACAACAGATATTATGTTAAATGACGTGTGACAATAAGCCCTGCAGGCACCGCCGCACAGCATTATGTGTATATGGTATACATATATATAGTACTCATATCGTTATACCGCGGTCGTGGTATAAAACGGGTATACGGGAGAAAAATAGAGGAGCCGTAGGTCTCCTCCTTTATGGTGTACCGCAGTTTCTGGAGGTTCTATATCCACATGGTATACCTATATAATATTATATTATATATAAAGGTTAAACGCGGATTATAGAGCACGTGAATCGGTGAATATACGGTTAGACTGCTTATCTCGGATATATATGTATATATAAGAGGCGAAATAAAAAATAAAATAAAATACTTGACAACCACCAACAAAGGCTGGCCCCGTAGTGTGACGTTCAAAAATAATAAATATGTATTTTTTTTCTCACCCGATGCTTTCAAAAGAATTTAAATTAAGTGATATTTTATTATTTTTATTTTTGAGAGACAAGTGACGCATATACATATATATTATATATATATATATGTATAGGGACTATCATTGCACGTAAAGCTAAGGGGTAGCCTGGCCACCCTTCAAATATTGCACTAGCCACCCCCTGTGACCGCTATATACGAAATTGTCTTACTGAAATAGCCCAAGAACCGATCGATTTTAAATTTTAAATTTAACAAATGTAATCGTGAATATTTTGTATAAAAAACCAACGAAAAAAGACGTGAATATAACTTATGACACGACAGTATTTTCCAATTTCCAAAAAAACTAAACTAATTAAAATAAGTCGTAACTTATTAGTTTTTTTTTTTTTTTTACATAATATATTACGCGATCCTGCATGGTCGGAATCTGCAGTATACTATTGACACATATCTATTTTCAAACCAATATATAGTGGCGTATTTAGGGGTGGCTAGGGGTGGGGGAAATTTCCTCAGGCATCACGTTTTTCTGGGCAGCCAATTTTAAAGTAGTTTTCAATAATAATATTACTACACGTTGTTGGTGAAAAAAATGTAGTATTAAATTTGGGTTGAAAATAGTTGATGACCTTTGCTTATTTACATTATCAAAGATGTATTTTTGGGTCACCAAAATTGTGTTCTGTACCTAGGTCAACGAAATTATAAATACGCCACTGCCAATATATTAAGTATGTTGACAATTCATTCTCATATCTGTATATGCATTATGCACATATAACAGCTATTAGCTATACATAATAATACCATGTAAGTATTCAGAAATAACGTTATAATTACAGCCTAAGGTGAAATTTTTTTTTTCTGTATACGATATGCACCTTTTGCCAAGTACCTAACTGATTTCCATTAATGTTCGACATAATATACTCTTTTTAGCGGGCGCATCCACCGGTTGATGAATAATATGATAAAGTTATTGTGCGATACTATACGATATTATCATATCTTGTGATTTGCAGCATTGTAACTCGTCACTCGATATACTGAATGTAACGTTTTTCTCGGGCTCCTCATTGATATTGTCATCGTGCAGACGCACAATGAGAAAAAAAATAAATGATTAAAGTTCTCCCTTCTGTCGAGCGATTGGACAAAAAGTTCCAACAAAACACACAACCAATGCAGTATAAGAAAGAAAAGGTCACTTCGTATATAATCGAACGACGCGCATTGTATGTGTACTTATTGAAAAGTAGATACTAATTAATGAGAACAAAGAATATCGGAGGAATAGGGCAAAGGAACAACAAAAATGTCTATTATATGAGTATCGTCGCGGGGATATTATCCGTGTATATACACGAGGAGGGTTCAACCCATTACTTAATGTTCTGTTGAAGAAAAATTATTTATGGGGATCGTTGCCGAGGGAAAATCGGAAACGGTATGGAATTGTGAACAATAATATAGGATAGTTATATATATATATATATGTATTGATAATATAAGAAAGTAGCGGAACTATATCAACAGAGAGAAAAAAAAAACAGAGCTTGATTTATTAGTGTACATGGCTATCTATTGGTAACAGAACACACTTGATTTTTTTTTCTTCCTTGACCAATCGGAAGGAAGTCTTGAGTCACATTGTAGAATAACAGCCCGTCTGTCCCTCGTTTGTTCATATCTTTTCAAAGAGTCGTAAAGCTTATATTATTATGTACTTTGTGTCTTTTATATATTACGAGACGAGTGTATTTGCAGTACAGTATAATAGTCAGTTAGCCGAAGTTTTTATCAAAAAAAAAAAAAAAAAAAACAAAATAAATAAATAAAACAATCTTTATTTCAGACTTTTATTGTTGTAGAATAAAGATAATGATAATAAACCGGTAATGTTTCCATATTATTTCGGTGCTTGCGTACAAACATGCGTCTCGGATTTTAATCGATAGGTGAGTTGCCTCCATGTTCTCAAAAATGTGTGAAATCTCAATTCTTCCTTGTAAAATATGATTAAATAACGTTTGTTTCAAAAAAAAAGTAAAACCGCATTTCGCTCGCAATACTAAATATTAAAACTGAACACTCTCGCTTAGTTATTTTAACATTATTTTTTATTACTCCAACGTATTATAGGTACGTCCGTCACAATTGTATACAAACACATAATTACTTTTAACTAATCAACTCAGAATTATACTGACAAGAACAAATGAAATTCTCTCCGATGATATTTACTATTTCCTCGAGAAGTAAATACTGCCCAAAGTAACTTAGCAAGACAAACAAATAACAATGGGTTACATTACGAATAGTGTTCGATAACTAGTTTTATTGAACTGTCGAATAGTCAATGAACTATTTGAATAGTTTTACATGACCAAATGATGCTTTTTCGATAACAACTATCGAATAACATTGTAAACCAATTTATATTTTTAATAATTTTATGTGGCTGCATATTGCGATCAATTAACATACATTGAACAAAAAAACGTGATACAACAAATACAAAAATAAAAATAAAAACCATAATATGTACGAAAAATATTCTAAATGGGATTTAATTTAATAGAAAAAAAGGAAATTACAATGACTCAAAAACATTATGGAATAAAATGTTTTACAGAAAATTACGTGTTCGAGATATAAAACTATAATGATATTTTATATTATGTTAAAACATTTTAATAATTTAGGTATTTTATGTATTTATATATCAAATTATAATTATTTGTTTAACCCACAGGGTATTTTTATATTGTAAAATTAATTAACAAACAAATAACAATCACAAATTGAGATTATATTAATTTGTGTAAACAACAAAATTAATTTCATTAATCACAATAATTCCTTTTAAAAACAGACTCGTATTTGAACTCATATAAGTAATATAATACTATAATAAATCAATAAATTATGCGTGAAGTGTTGTTTAGCAAACAACTGAAAAAACGATTAATAACTCGTAGAACGCAGATAATTAATAAGTAATAATATGGGTGTTGCGAGCATGAACTAAGCATATCATGTCCGATAGAGCTGTGTGATCATACATAGTTAAGTCCATCGTGCATTTTGTAATTATTAATATAATATTGATAGGATTATTTGAAAACCCACTGTCTTTATAAAACAATATGAAATTATAACTTCTAAATACCACATAACTCTTCTTCCACACTTCTGAAATTTTCCCTCCAACTAGTACCTTATTATAGAACATTGTCAGCCATCCTATACCCAAACTACCTAATACAAAGCATACATTTGCTGGTAATCCATCCGGTCCCACTGCTTTCTTATTTTTCATTTTTCTAACAGCGCTCCACACTTCCTCTTCCCATATTAAATCCACCATACCTAAATTCCATTCAACTCGATCAATTGCCTCGGAAATTCTTCATACAATAATCTCTCAAAATACTCTTTTCGTCTCTTTATCACTTCCATATTCTTCGATAACACCTTCCTATCCTCATCTTATATACATCAAACATTTCTAAAGTCCTTGGATTATTTTTTTCTTTTCTTAGCCGGCCTATTCATTTCTTTTGTTTCTAACCTCTCATACAACTCATCATATTTCCCCGATTTAGCTTTTCTTACTGCACTCTTTGCTCATTTACATGAACTTTTATACTCTACCTAATAATTACTCTCCCTAGTTTTCTTCCATTTCATAAACTGTATTTTTTACTTTGATATTATTTCCTGCACTTCTTCTGCCCACCACCATGTTTGCATATCCTCTGGCATACTACCGCTACTCTCCCCAATGACTTTCTTAACAACCCTCTTAACACCTTCTGCTATCATTTCCCACGTTTATTTATTTTTGTCCCCTTCCATATTCTACGCTCCTATCTGAACTCATATCTAACCTAAATTATTATAACTCTCATTTTTATAGATTTTAAGATCCCACCTACATCCAGAGGTTTAAGTGGGGGCTCGGGGGACTTAGTCATCTTTAACAATTTACGTAGTAAGGTACGCAGGAACACTCAAATTCTAACAAAATATTAATCAATACAATTCAGAATTCCTTTGAAATTAAACCGTATAATTTTTACTTTTTTTTATCAAATATATTTAATAAAAATCACGGACTAAGATAAAGTCTTAAGCCGGTTCCACACGACTGATGTATTTACCTAGATATTACCTTTATTTAACATAAGATATTACCTGATATAGACACACCAGTTGTGTTACTTTAAGCTTAGGTACTAATTTATATATATTTAATATTTATATATATATTCTATGTATGTTGCATTTTTATGAATTATTTCTGTTATTTAGTGTTAAAAAACATATACTAAAGAAAATACAATTTATGTTCCTATTTAAATGCATTATAATTGTTTTATTTTAAAACAGATTTTTATTAAATGACGTATAAATTGAGCTTCATGTATATATATAACGTTATTTTTTTAAGCATGCTCAATTGCTCACCCCCTCCACTTTTAACCTTATATAATGTGCAAATTTGAATTTTTCTTTTTTCTTATATAATTTAAAGCACTAATAAAACTACATTTTTGTGAAATATTTAATTTTTATTTAATTTATTTTGATCTTGATGATTGTTTTTGTTTACTTAAACGGCAACCACTACTTATAACTTTATTATTATAAAATATAAATATTCTCTTTCAAAATATAAAATATATATATAAAATTATTAATTTCTTCAAAATGTGTTATTATCAGTGCTTTAAATTTTACATGAAAAAAATTTAAAATTTGTTCATTATTCGAGGTTAAAAGTGGAGTGAGCATGCTTAAAAAATTCACTCTGTTATGAGGAAAGACAATACAAAACGTGATATTACCAAAATGTCGATTGTTCAGAAATCCAGGTTTTCTTTTCGCACGTATTAGATAGTTAGATAGATAGTTTATTTTACTGTAAAAAAATGTAATTATCTTATACCACTAACATGGGCAATGGTAGATACGTTTTGTCGTATATTTTTGGTAAAATTGAAATAATACGTTTTGATTAGAATTTCCGAAAAAAAAAATAACACGTTTTGAACAAACTGATGGTTTTTAAATTCGTGCTAAAATAGTTTTTATCGATATTGATAAAAAAAAAAAAAAAACGCTACCAATCAATTCATAGTCATTTTTCCACTAAGAATTGATGTTTAACTCGAAATTCTCAATTTTATAATAGGTTCATCAATTTTATTATACATATATAATACATATATACATATATGGAACACTTAAAACTATAGTCCACCCTGGATTTTTTTTTCACTTGCCACTCACACTAGCCCTGCCTATATCAACTGAAATGTTTATACCTACGTTATGACACAGATTGGTCTAAACGTGGTAAAATATGCGTATAGGTATGTACTGTGTTAAAAATGAATTTTTTTATTATTGACTTGAATATTATACAATTCAATTCTGTACACATATAAGAAGAAAAATACATTAATATGCATTTTTATTAATTATATAAGTACTATAAATTTAATAGGTACATATTAATAATTTACATCAATGTTACACTATAACATCCATTTTTTTAGGGGGTAGGGGACTGTATAAGAATTTTTTAAGATCTTTTTTGAATAGGTAAATGATAATTCAATAATTTAAAAATGTTTAAATACTACTTTGTGGCTTTTTGATCACAAAAAATAAATAATAACACTCAATAAAAGAGAAGAACTTAAACCAAGACCAAGCATAGAATTTATTTAGATACCTATGTAAATTTAAACATTTTAAATCTGTGATTTAAAAAGGTAAAATTTCCAAATGTTTACATTTTAAAAAAGAACATTTAAAAAAAACCATATTAAAAGTTTATTTTAACTATAAAACTCGATGCTCGTCTCTAATTAATATTTTCATCTATTATATTATGTTTAAATTTTTAATCTATGATATCTAGGAGATAAACTGTACTTAGAAAGCACCGTGTAAACGCGTATAATATTATGGAGTCCTCTTAACGGCTCACGTAATAGGTACGATCCAACATTATGACATTATTACCTACCTATATATATTATTGTATTACACAGTATAATTTATTTGAATTAACAAAATTCATTATGATGTATTATAATGTATTAAGCTAGAGATATAAGGGCTTCACTTTTTAAAATTTAAATATATCTATATTGTTTATAAATAGATAAAATTTGTTAAAAATTGTATTTTTTTTTTATCTATATTGTAACTTTTTATCATTATCGAGATTTAATTTGAAACTTATATTACATTTTAAACTACAATTTATATATATATAATAATATAAAATAATACGGATTAACTAATTTTCATTACCCTGTAAAAAAAAAACTAAATTTAAGAAATAGAAGTTAAGAAAGCCTTATATTTTAAAAATAAATTGTTTAAACTACTATATTTATGTTTAAAAACCTAAACCTTATGAGGATATCACATCAATGATTTTCAGTAGTAAAAACATGTCTAATAAAAGCAAACGAAATGACATCTTAAAGTGGTTTTAGAGTTCAACTACTTATATTCAAATGTATAGAAAGCAATATATTTGAGACGACGTCATAGGGATTTTAACAAAGAAGTTACAATGATTTAAAAATTTAAAAAAATTAGTTTTTATACATACATTCGATATTGTTCTAAAAAAATGATAAAATACTTGTGAGATCGTATCCGAAATTTCATCTTTTAACTATATGTATTATAATAAGTGTTTTAATTCTAAAACCATTTTAAAAAGTCTTTTTGTTTGTTTTTCGTAAACTTATTTTTGAACGAATGTCGTGATTACGCAACAATAAATATTTTAGTCTCTAACTAAGGCTAGTTGTATTTGATATTGATACCGAATGAACTCAATTAATTTTAATAGGTACCAGTATTGAGCATTTCTATTGGATTATCCGTATTACAGTAGATATATAATTATTGATATGACATTGCATAAGACGTAATCTGAATGCTTATTTTTCAAAAAATACAAATACATAAATTGAAAAAATAACTTCTATCACATTTCTACAAAATTATGGATAAAATATATAAGATCAGATTTCATTGTCATCTTCTCACCCTCTTACAAAATGGTATAGATTTATTTCTAATACACTCCTAAACCACCCTTGGCTTTTGGATTTAGATCTGCTTAAGTATAGTTTTTTCCCTTCTTCGCCTTCGTTTTGGACACAACTTTCTCCCTTTTCATTCCTTCCGATTACCTCTCGTTTCCACCCCCTTTTGTACTCTACACTCGAACAAAGTCAATTGTGATGTTCGTCGTAGGTATTTTTTTTAATTGTTCTTCCTTGTTTCATGGCAGACTCATCATTTTTTCTCTGCTTTCTAAACGTGGTGCCTCTCCTGATTTAAACTTTTAATTAATTCTTGATCTCCCACAATCCCACTGTAATTTATTTCTTCTCTCCTTCATTCTTAAATCTGGCTTTTCAATATATAAAATTCTTCAATTAGGTAATTGCAATATTTTAAAATAATTATCTAGCTGAAATGTTTTTTTTTTTTTTTTTTAATAACGGCTATATATTATATAAAAAAAAAAGTAGATATATATGTAAAACAAAAATTAGTTTGAACTCATAATAGGTACTTATGTATATTAACTCAGATAAATATTGTATTGTGTATGTATTGATATAGGTAAATAATACTAAATATGTATAAATAATGTATAAAACCTATAGCACAAATACAGATGAAAAAAAAGGTACACCTAAAATTGCTTGAATTTTTACCTTAAAAAACTACTTGTAGGTACTTATTTGTATTTAAATGCTTTTTGAGGATTCGTAAAATACTTACCTATTTAACTTTATTTTAAATAAATTATTAACCAATAGGCAGGTACAGTAATTACATATTTAAAATAACAAAACTATTATAATATCAATGTTTTATAGTTATAATTTGTAACATTTCGTGCAATTATGTAGGTAATATTTTATTATTGATAACTTTTCTAAAATACTATTTACCTAGCGATTATTACTATATTTGAAGTAAATTGTAGTATATATTTCAAGGATAAAAATATTAAAGTATAGCCCAAACTAAAAAGAAAATAAATTATGGTAAGTCATTAGTTGTCCATTTCTGATATATATTATATTATAATATATATATATATATATATTATATATTATATAACCAATAATAATAACTAATAACCAATATCCAGTATCATAATACTTATCGACCGGAATTCGGGAAAAAAAATGTTCCCAAAGAATACAGTCGTAACTTGTAGGCAAAGATATAGCAAGTTAAATTTCTATAAAAATGGAATATTATTTTTAAATCAAATGATCAATTTTTTTAAATTAATAATATATTTAATAAATCAATTAAACTCGAAAGATACTGATCCATAGTCCACACAAATACAATATAAAAAGATGTAAAATGTATACAATCGTCCTTTGTTACCAAAAAATTAAAAATCACTGATCCAATTTCTAGTTTCTGGGACACACTTTTTTTTAAAAAAAATTTTTCGATCCTATGTAGTTTTTCCACAAAAAATTTGAAGTCAGAATTTGTCCATCAGACTTACTTTCAAAGTTGCTGAACGTATTTGACGCTGCGATTTCGTACTCCAGTCTAACTGCAACTCAAAAATTTCCATTCAAAACGTATTTACTTTATTCTATCCAATATGGCTTTTACAAAAAATTAATGTTTTCAATTTAATCTGTCCAAGTGACCTCTGCTCGGTCTTTAGTTGTGACCAACAATTAGGAGCGGCATTAAAAAGTTTTTTCTGGGGAGTAGGATCATGGCAATAATTTTTTTCGATGGAAGCAAATATATACTTGTATATATATATATATTATTGTTCGCCTTTATTTGAGTTTTTCATAATGGTAATATTTGTATTATTGGGATTGATATTTTGGTATATATATATCGGTTAAAGGCATTTAGTTAAATCATATAAGTCAGATTGTTAAGCAAATAGAGAAAAATGAAAATTTTAAATAATAATAATAAAATTTCCTAAATAGACTTATAAAAACATTAAATTATAGTATTGGAAATCATATACATAGGTTTTTAATATTTTATAATCAATTATAGTATCATATATTCTCAATTTATTAATACCTACCTACTATTATAGCGTTTTTTAATAATATATTAATTTAATCAAATCAAATGATGGTGTATATTCATAAAATAAGAGAATTCAGTGGTGTATCATCTAAACGATTGCACATAAAAAAAAATATTACGATAAATTACACAACGAAACAGATAGAAAATGGAACTAGTAAATACTTGAAATTTAAATTTTCGTTTGGTCTTAAACAGGTAGAGCAAATGTAGGCAAAACCAAATTTGGGTAGGGCAGTTGCGTAGCCTTGTCCCTCCTTCCTAAACGCCGCCATTGCCAACAATTCTATCCAAAAAGTATTTAAATATTTTTAATCGTAATTATGTCGAACTAATAATAATTTTCGTGTTCACAAAGCTCTTTGTTTTTGAGGAAGTAAGAACTTTGATTACAGTGTAAGGCAGGGATTCCCAACCTTTGTACCTTACGGCACACTTTGTCCATTAACATATTTTTACAGCATATATTATTACATAGGTACATAAAAAAACATGTATTTCTTATAAAATGTATTAATTAATAAAAATAACTTTAAATTTATATTAGGTAACTATAATATGTGTACAACAAATAATAATTATAAATTTAAATTACAAAACTAATATAGTAGGTACAAATAATATTTCAGACGTGTTTTTTTTTTTTTCATGTTTTCTCTATTTTGAACATGGTTGCACATTTAAACGACATTACGCAAATAAGCTTCAATATTTGTCAAACAGATTATAATTATAAAGAATATCGTTGAAATTTTATAATGTTAATTTTTTTACTTTTTGTAGATCACAATAATTTTTGTCGTATAATAGTAAATTAAAAAACCCCGAAATGAGATTCACTCCAAAATATAGTCTTCTATCAATTTTATAATAGGCATTTTAATTCTGAAATTACTTTATACTTTAATAACCCAAAAAATAAATACTTTACTAACCCAACTGTTTTAACAGGTTTTGCGTAAATATGTTTTTTCACAAATATCACGATTACACGACGAAGTGTTAAAAACCGGAGCTAACACGAGACTTTTAAAACATATTTAAATATTTATAAATTACTAGATTTTTGGCTAAAATGGATCGAAATCCCCGTAGAATGGACATTCGTTTGTAATATAATAAATTGTCAAACAACGAATTTGATAATAAAAAATTATAAGTACCAAGATAAGTTTGTTACATAGTACCTACCTAAACAATAAACAGTATGGATAGAACAAACCAGCGTCATGACAAAAAACAAGGCCCATATAAATGCACGTCACATAAATGCACCTAATATAACGAATAAGGGGTATCCGAGGGGTGCGAGGCAGAGTTCAACCGATTTTTTTTTCTGATATCACCCCCCCCCCCTCCAGGCGGAAATCGTAAATGTGCTACTGTGCGCGAGTTAGAAATACAAAACAATATCTACTTACAACGACGGGTGTTTATTCCATGACGGACAGAAAACAACGGGTGTAGTACATTTTATTTCGGGTAAGTGTTATAATATAATATCAATTTATGTATGTGCGTGTAATCAACTTATCAGCCGTTAATAGGCGATAAAGTGGAGTAGCGCAAAACATAATAATTACCGGTGATATTGGCAACGAGTAAAATTAATTTATAAATATTACTACATCGGGGGGCGATGACACTTGCCTTTACAGAAACCATTCAAAAAAAGCGTGTAGCGTCCACTTAACACGAAATATTTAATATAGCACTTATATTATCATGACGTGATAAAATTTCCAAAATAAAACCTATGACCACAATCGAGATATTTAACGTATTTTTTATATATATATATATATAATATACTCTTCGTGCGTATTCCATTTTTTTTTTAGTATTGAAAAATAAAGTCAATAAAAGGGATCCATATACCGTTAGACTTAAAACTGTTTGTAACACTCTGTGAATCCTGTAAATATTATTGTCATAACGTTATAAATTATAATACTATATTTGAGTATGAGAAATAACGTTTTTAATTTAACCCCTTTCTGCGTGGATTTTTTTTTTTAATTATGTGTTTAGATTTGAGTTCAATTATTACAATGGAAATTAATTTAAAAAATATTTGACCTTTATTTACTCCAAAAAAGTTCAAAGTATGTGTGCCAGAAAGGGCACAACGAGAACCAAAACTATATTTGTGCCATATTTGAACTCGTGCATTAAAATACTTAAAATTATTGTGCGCCGTATATGGGACATTTGCAGTTTTAAGAAATAATCTAAACAGTCATATTGTATTTTATTTCAATTATAATATTATTATAAAACTATGTGTGATTATATATTTTATTACTATTTTCATTTTATTAAATGTTGAACTAATATAAATAACATATAAATATATAAAATTATAAATGTAAATCTTTTTTTTACATAGTACACAGCAGTACGGTTAATACTGCGTTTCATCATTGAGTTTTACGAAAAGAAAAATAAATTGTATAAAAAGGTGCACTTTGTGCATATAGTGCACTTTTTAAGCTAGTAAGCTAGGCGACATGAATGTCACCCAGTGAAAATATTTTGTCGCCTAGTAGATTTTATTATTGAAGACTGGGCGACATACGTTTTTTAATAATAAAATATACTAATGCGAAATAATTGGGTAATGAATGATTATGAATAAATATACGAAACTGAATAGATACAAATGCATTTTTTATAATGGATTCGTTGATGATTAATCAAATATTAATATACCTACTTCGATTTAAAATTGTATTAAATGTAGGTACACAATTTTAAGTACACATTTATGTCTGTAAGTGGGTGAGTGATCATATAGAAAGTATTTTCTGAAATATGATTATATTATAACATATATTATAATATAGTTATATTTTCTAAAATACAGTTAGTGAAGTTTAGTGCGATGAAGTTATTGGTATATGACAGAAAAACTTCTATATCATCAAAAACGGGACGAATAGTATATCTATACTACCTATAATATATAAGTAGGTACTCGTATACTGATAAATTTTTTATTGTCACCCAGTGAAAATTCCTTAAAAAATGCACTGGTATAAATATGACACGAAGTTAGTTTTCAATATATTTTAAAAAATATTTAAAACGCGACTGTATATAGTAAATGTATACTTACATTTTTCAGAATCTAGGATAAATATAACAGTCTCTTGTTTTTTTTTTTAAATCGTTGATTAAAATTTCTCGTTATCTATGTCTGAAATGCTGTGATGACTGATAATACGAAATAACGTTATTTTTTTTATTATTATTATTATTTTTTTTTTTTTTTTGGTTATCACGAATTGTAGTACGTAAATATACCACTATAGGGAAACGTTTTATATGAAACTTGTTTAGTTTTTTGTGCTGAATTGGACTGTGTGAAAAGCAAAGGTATCGGATAGTTATTATTATCGAGTGAATAAAATGAGAAATAGTAATTTGTACCATTTAAGCGACAATACGCCGAAATAAGGGGTTAAACGTAAGTATGTAATGGAATAAAACAATGTAAATTATACTACCTTCAATGTATGATATCTTCATAATATGTATATTATGTACGTACACAGTGGCATACACAGGGGAGGATATGAGGGGATATGGGGGATAGATCCCCCTTGACCTTTTTTGTTTTAGAATATTTGGCCTTTATAGTAATGAAAATATTTTTTATCAATTATATTTTCTTTTGATGATAATGAGATGTTCTATTTTATATTAATTATTATTGTGTATAATTGTTAGTTGGTAAACTGTATGATGATTCGAGATTGGAAGTAAACTTTGTAAAAAATACATATTCATCCCCTCCCCCCCCCATAGAAAATTCCTGTGTACGGCACTGTACGTACATATATACCTATATTATATATTATATTATATGAGAAGTAGCTACATGATATTATGTTCTAAGTATCTATATACAGTATATACCATAGATACCAGATACCAGATACCAGATAATAGTGAGTGTATATACTAAATCGTGTATATATATATATATAGGTATACATATAAGTATATTATAGTACCTGTACTGTTGTGTTAGTAGATCGGGGGACAAGTGAAATACGTTGATGCTGACATTGTTTTGGGGGGGGGGGAGGAGGGAAAGGTCTGTTTGTCCGCCGCCCGGAGTAAACCGATACACACCGAACAATAGACGTAGAATACAAGTTTAATTACTAAGATGAAAATCTTTTAGAATCCGAACAATAACGGTTCATTTTCAATAGCCCCCACTCCTCCCCCAGAGTACATACACTATTGTATATAATATATAATATATATATACTTCCTCCTTTATATATAAGTATAACAATATAATGGCAAAAAGGGAGACGACGAATCGGCGCTGCCTATATATATATATGTATACAACCGCTATCTATATGCCTCGATGTCAAACACAGGAGTTTGCGCGCACTGCACATTCCGTCAATCGCCAAGCTGCGATTATCTATAATAATCTATTAGTATTATCAGTGGTGGCTCGTGTGTAAGGGCGACGGGGCGATCGCTCCTCCCCCCCTCTAAAATTTTAGCAAATTCGTACTTATTAACGAGTTATAGATATTGATTTAAATATTAACAATATTATTTATGTTTACATTATAATGCATTTTCAAAATATTATTAATGAAAGTAAAAATTGTTTTCCGTCGTTATCAAAACACTATGAGACAATCGGAGTTCAAAAATAAATGTAGATAATAGCGCGGTTAAAATACGTTTGTCTGCGCGTCACAAAGAATCCTTAGGCTCCACGCATGCTTATCACGCATGCGCGCAGACCATTGATAATAAATAAATCTATGTTATCTATTCTTATACATTTTTATATTAATCATAATATTAAATGTTTAATCTGTGATATAAATTTTTGTGTGTAAAATTCTATTCAATTTAACGATGACAAAATAGATTAACGTTTTAATTTGTATGCAATTTTTTTTCATTCTTATGCTTATTGATGACCTATTTTTTCAAACTTGTGGAAAGTGACTAACAATTATTTTATAATGCATGGAGTCTGTAGTGTGATGGGACCATTTCGAAAACAATTACGATCCACACGGCATGTTTTAAGAAATTTATTTAAAAATTTGAGTAAAATACATTCTGACGAAAAAAAGGACTTGCATGAAAATTTAAATCTTAATCTATTTCGTCATTCTTAAGTTGAATAGAATTTTACATCATAGATAATAAAGAATTAACTAAATTAATTAATAATAATAATTTTTATTATCAATGTTTTACATACAAAATTTATATTATTATGATCACGAACTAAGATATATAATATAGTATAATCTTAGTTTGTGGATAATATAGATTTATTTATTATCTATGGTCTGCGCGCATGCGTGATAAGGACATGGAGCCTAAGGATTCTTTGCAACGTGCAGACAAACGTGTTAAAATAGGTTAACCTATTACTCATTCACGCGGTTATCAAGCAGTGATGGTAGGAACATCACAACAATATTCCCACTAAAATCCCCTAAATTTCCCTTTTTAATCATAAATTTCCCTTTGAAAAAAAAGTTTATATAACGCGTACACTGATCAACCGCGGTGTAAACATTTCCTACCCAGTCGTCTAGTACGCATGCGTCTGAACTTGTAAATATGTATCAATTTTACATGAACATTGGGAATGATTTGAATTTCCTATAAATACCTAACTCCTTAAACATTGGATATGAAGGCAGATATTATAAAAAAACTTTTTATATGCAAATAGCCAAATAAAGCATTATTGTTGAAACTATTAATATCATTAACAAAACAAATCTTAGTTATATAAACATAATCAGATTATATATTATTTAAGAAAAAACAACTTTAATATAGGTATTATAATTGGCCAATTAAAGCATTATTGTTTAAACTATTTATAGCATTAACAAAACAAATCTTTTAACCGGGGATCTAGGTGATAGGTACCACAGAATACGTCAGTATGTCACCATTATAAGGTGAGTTCCGCGGTCAACCGCATTCTGTTTTTTTTTTATCTTATCAATAACAAAACAATTCAAATTTTTCCAAGGATTTATAATACATTTTAATATTATATATCGTTTTATATAAAAAAAAAACTAATATATTTTATGATTTTTCTAACACAGCAAATTAAAATGTTTGATTCATTGACGTCATTACATTAAAACTTCCCTATTTTCCCTTTTCTTCGATTTTATATAAATTTTCCGCAATAAGGGAAATTCCCCGCTTTTTACCATCACTGTCATCGAGTATCGAACAGCGCTCGATGCTGGGGCGACGTTGACAATCGCCCGTCATAACTATACGATCAAAACACAAAAACATAGGAGGAGGAATTCAGTAATAATGCGGCCGCAGGAGCGATACGAATAATCACCCGACACGCATGTAGACTCAGGAGTTAACGTATATTTATTTTGTTCGTGACGCTTGCACATTTCTATATTTCTTTATTTTTTATTTAATTTATTATTTTATGTATATTATATTATTATTATATAGTAGATACAAATTCAGTATCATATTCACAGAAAATTGAAATAAAACAACTTGGAAGATCTGTTTAATAAAAGATAAACGCTTACATTTTCAGTCTAAAACGTACAAGTTTTATTATTTTGTAATTTTCGGTTTTTGTAAAACATATTTATATATTTGTTTTTTATACGGTATTAATTTTGGTTTAATAAATACCATTTAAATTGGTACATAATTATTATTGTATTCTATGCTTTTCAAAAATTAATAGTTTTTAATCGCACTCCCACTTTCAAAGCGAACGAACCGCCACTGATTATTATTATTATTATTATTATTATTATTATTATTTTCCAAAATTTCCAAAATGTTGTCGCTTCTATACAACTGCTGTACCAACCTATTAACAACCCGATCTTTGCAGGAAAATAAATAAAGTGATAAGCCGTATTTTTATCACAATCATCAATTAGGTTTATCAATTTTGTGCACCAAATCACATTCATATCTACCATGATTACACTACCTATGACTATAGTAGATACTAAACAGTAAACACTATGGAGACTTTCCAAATGACAATAATTGTATTATTTACTACTTTATTACTTATTTATTTTTATTGTTTTTAAATATTTCATTGGGCAGTAATTAATTGATTTAATTACTAGTAATTAATTAATTGGGCAGTAAGCTTAAAAACTTATATATGATATTTTTACTTTTATTGCCATAACAATTTCGATCAAAAATGTTCTTACTGTATGAATAAAATTAAAATAAAAAGTAAATATAAAATTAGTATAACGATAAACCCTAGTTGATAACAACTATGATAAAAACCCAATCTCAAAATACGACTTATCACGTTATTTATTTTCCTGAGAAGATCGGTTCGTACCTACTAAAATATTATTACAATAGTAGTAGAGACGAATTTTTTTTTTTTACAATACATCACCAAAAGTACTCGGGGAGAAAATGTTACCAAACCAATTAATAATAATAATTAATTAATAGTGATAAACAAATATAAACTCAAAACTTACAATCTGAATCAATTATTATTTAATTAAAAATATAGAAAACAAATCAAATTATTTATTTGTACATGGCATGCTTCTATGACACTTGGAATTACATAAAATGTTTGTTGATTTACACTGTCATTATCACATCCACTCGTACGTGAGCACCTGACTCATCGAAAGATATTGAAGTCAATGGGTAAATAGACACCAAACTGGTTTCTCGTATATAATTGTGGTAATGTACCATATTTATTTCCCAGCTTATAGTATTGCCCATCTTCAATTGATACAACGCAAATATAACATTTTTTGGGCCTGCTCGTCCTTCGTCAACATCAGGTATAAAAGTGACTAATCAAGTCTATCGATATATATATATTTATAATACTATTAAGTAGTATAAAACTGTCTCCGATATTGGCTGGCGGATACTCCTGGATTTATGTAAATTTCATTTTTTCTGCTTGTTTGACTAAAGAAATTTTGATTCTGTTCTATTGTTTATAATATATTTCGATAATGATATGGAAAATGTTTTATATACAAATATCACATAGAGTACATTTTGATATATTATTATAACCTTTTTTTGGAGATTTTTTAAATAATACATTTTTTAATACAATTCATAGTTGTAACCAAAAAAAAAATCCGGTCAGTTGGGAGTGGAAGTATTTCACACGTTGGGTAGAATAATGATGATGGATATAATGATTTCGAAAGCAATCCAAAAGCTCCAAATATACAAAATATATCTAAAATAATTTTTGACATTTATTCAGAAATTTTCGATTTAAGGCTCGTAAATGAACAAATTTCATTAAATGACCTTAATGAGCCATAATAAATCGAAATTCGCCATCAGTTTGAGATTGTATGTCGATAAGATCAACCTGACAGCGACTATTCATTTCTGAATTAATTATTGGTCTCACTACTAGACCTTTTCGTTTGGAGGACAAAATTTTAAATATAGCAAAACAATTTCTTGAGTCAAATTTTTGTATTCTTTTTCATTTCAGCTGAAATACGATGCTTACTACCATGACCCACATTAATATGTAGCTCATATAAAACATCATACAATTCGTCGTTTTTTTACATAATATAGTAAATTTTTACTACCTTTTTCAACGGACACTATAAATTTATCTTCTCCCTCGATATTTAAGATTTTATATTTATTAAAACGGAGCGATTTATTACTACTTTTTAGTTCATCAATTATATTATTATATTTTTCGTTTGATAAATATGAAGAATTATCTTCTCTTTATCTAATAATAGTTTTTTTAAATAAACCAAAAAATTAATTTTTTTCTTTTAAATTAGGTTCCATATTAACATACGATAAAGAGAAATACTTTTTTAATTTGGCGGAAAAGGAAAAGTACGATATCTTCGGAAAAGGGGCACCTTTAAAAGTGCTCGAAATGGACCGGAACGCACAGGTTCGTAATATTATTCTTTGCGTCCGTTCCAGTTAGTAAAAATTAGTATCTATATAAGAATTCCGGACATAAAAAAATATTTAGTTATTAAAAAAAAAAATGAAAAAAAAGTGTGTTCTTTCTAATATTTATAACTAAAATATTAATAAGAGAATATTAATAATTACTCAGAATTACTCGACAGTATAATATACTAATCCAAAAAAAAAAATAACCCGTATTTAAAAATGATGAAATAGAAAACATACAATTAGGCGATGAAAAAATACGTCAATTGTGTCGTTATTTTTGTTTAAATAAAGAAAATGATATTATTCGAGGTTTTTGAACATAAAAATGGAAGGGATAAAATAAAGTGTTCCAGATTATTTGAAATCACTCTTTTAGAACCAGTCAAACCAGAATTTATTTTAAATTATAAGAAAGTATATGGCAGTTAGCTCTTATTATGGAAATAATTATATTGGAAATATTGAAATATTGTAATTATTATGTTATTGTTACTCCATGATATCAGGGGAAATAATTATTAAATAGGAATCAAAGATGTTATTTAATTATTTAATTTTGACCATAAAACATGATCGAACTGTAGGCATCTATTTTCTGGTAGTAATTAATGTTATCAGGGTGGTACTTTAAAAAGGTTATTTTTCACACGACAATATAGGACTTGTATCGGTGGTATAAACAATTGGGTAACTCACCATTTTTCATTTGTTTCCTGTTTAGTTGTTTGGAACACAAGGACCTCAGACTTTGGTATGTTATATGAACTCAAGCAAAATAAAGACGGCCCTTCACCTATAATTGCAGAAGAATCATTCTTATTTATTGTTTGCGTATTAATATTAAATATTTATAATTAATTTTGTTATATTTGAGGCTAAATATGGTTTAACTACTAATTAGTTACTAATTACTTTTTAATAATTATTAATACGTATTATAAGCTATGTAATTTAATATTTGTTAAACTTATAGTAAATATTTGGTTTAAATTTCATGTCTCTTGTTTGATTATTTTTTGATTTATAAAATTGTTTGATTATTTATGGTAGTTTTACTTTATTCTTAAGAACACTAGGCACTGGGGAAATCGAAAAATGACATCTTTAAAGCAATAAATAGAACGAATTTTCTATTTGAAAGTTATTTACTAAACAATTCCTACATAACTTTTTCTACCCAAAAACGTAAATTCATGTATATATACATACAAACATACATACATACATACATACATACATACATGCATTCGTTATGCACATGAAAATTAATGTAAAAATCAAAAAATTACCTCTATAAAGTATAAAGTACGAACTAAAAACAATTTGGTGTTAGTAAGCTTTAAACCCGAAAACTCTTACTTTATAGTTCTTCTACTCGAATAAGTGTATACACCACACACGGATAAAAAATGAACTATAAAACAATTATAAAATACATCATTGTAATTGTATCAAATTAATACAATCCTCGCCACGCTCAAATTCTAAATTTGATTTATATCATACCTTTGATTACACATAAACACGCGTTTATCATAAAATTATCTCTACCTATCAGAGAATACAAAATGAAACGTGTTAATTAGGTAGTTATTAGTTGCAGGTCACAGTTAGACCTACTGTAGTTTATGAAGTTTATTTATATATTATGTGGGTAGGTAGTTGAATACGATCTCGCTAAAGAAACATGCAGTAAGAAAGCGCAATGAAAAACAATAATAATTTAAAGCCGAGAAACGAAGAAATCGAAAAAACTCATTTTTCCAACAATTTGATTTCGCAGGTATCTATTTTGAATTTGACGTAGTGGTGTAATTTTCGCTTTGGTTCGTGTACTTTCGTTTAAATGCGCACGTATCTACGAAATGAACAGCGTTTTGCGTTGCCCCAGCCCCAGCTCATGACGTGTTGGTCACGTTATTATTGCTATTATTTTACGGGTGCATTGTTATCGGGGCCACAAATGCCGCAACTAAACAGAATTGAATTTCTGACACGAAAATTACAGGTCGTATAGGTACGCGGAACACTGTGTATTATGTACGAATAGGTAAGTAACGTAGTGCCTACTCGGTCGCCTAGTCGATAATCTGGTGGCTTCCGCCAACTCGGTGTGGAGGGGGGGGGGAAGGGCGAAGGCGAACAATGGCCGTGATTTAGGTGGTTTTTTAATTTTTTTTTTAGTTTTTTTTTTTTTTTATTGTAATCCATTATCTTCATATTATATAATCCAAAGTTACACTTGACAGCCGCCGAACGCGTGTATAATATGACGTATTTCTTTTCGAAAGTGCACCACCGCCTATATACATATATATATATATATACGTATATATATATATTATAATACGTGTACCTACACATATACAAACGCATACATGACCGACACAACAATGAATATAGAGACGTATTTATTATTTAGAGAACTCGTTCTTTTATGAATTTTTTTCATTATTATATTTGTCCATTGTTGGGCTATTCTTATATTATTTGCTTTGAATGGGTGGGTGTAATAATACGAGTGCCGCGCACGGAACAGTTAGACACCTAACCAATACGATAACGATAATTATTACAATATTTTATTGTTGGCGGACCGACGTGGACGACTACGCGTATGATGAAATGCGCTGGACGCGGAAGGGGAAACGCGCGAATTATTATTTCGTTATCTCACCTTCTCCTGGCCAGTCGTCCATTGTCCGTCATAGCCGCCGATGACCCGTTCGAGACGGGGCCGTCGTGACTCGTGACGATGTTTGCGAAGAAAAGTTTCGGGTCGTTCGGGTTGTGAGAACCGTGAGAAGGGATGGAACGAGAGGCGACATAAGAAGAGTTCGATTTCCGTGCAATCATATTTCCTAACAACTGTTCAAAATTTGATATCGTGATTTTTATCTAAAACCTATTACGCGATAAGACGAAAAATATTCGTTTTCGTTTACAAAAAACCGACATTTTCAAAAGATATTAAATGAAAATTAAAACGAACCGCGCGTTCCTTGGTAAACAAATAAGGGGATACGTTGTAAACGTGAAAAAATGAAGTGTAGCTCCGCCTCCCTGCGGAATCTAGAAATAAAATTCCCTGGAAAAAAATCCCCATTATTATTATCAATTAATAATACACGAAAAACCATATAGGTCAGTGTGTCAAAAAAATGGGGCAAGGGAGCCAAGTTACTCGCTTTTGCTCCGACGGATAGGCTATATAGCTATCGTGTAGTCCCGTTTCACCGAATCCCGTTTCATCGAATTAATTTTTCTGTTTTATTCAAGTTTATATTTTATCGGAGAAGTTAGATCCGTCTGCAGACTATTTACATAAATGTACCTATAGAGTACTTAAATACACATTCACTCTATTACTACTGTTTCAAATATTAAAAGTAAATACAATTTTGATCCTATAACAATGCATATTTTAAGCTAGTAAACTACGCCCCATAAAATCGTAATATCGTAATCATTTTCTATCAACATTTTCATAAATCGGCTTAAAAATAGTAAAAAATTCCAATTTTCCCCCAAAAAAAAAAAAAAAAAAACGGGATCCCACTTTCAAAATTGGGAAATTAAGCGTCCCATTTAAAGTTTATTGGGACAACAGGATGTAATCCTTAAAAACGGAACGTATAGTCACCCTAGTTTTGGTATACGTATATTTTGATGAATTTTTTATTGTCACCTAGTAATAATTCCTTAAAAAATGCACTGGATCCTATACGTTTACCAAGAAAAGAACATATTTTAAATTTCAATACCTACTATATGAAAATGAGCATTATTATTTTAAAAAATTCTATAATATGCATAAATATAAAATAAAATTAATTCTTATTAAATTTTTATTCTAGTGCTTTATATATGCATATTATACCATTGTACATTTTAGGTAAAACGTTCGATGACAGAAATAATAAAATGGTTTATTAAGTAAGAAATTCAAGTCTGTACTCTACACATGAATATTTGTGATTGTTCATTTTGAAATAGCTTTCTTATCGTTTATAATAATAATAAAAGTTTACCAAATTTTATCTCTATATTTATTACACATATGATATGGTACTAAATATTAGATTAGATATGCACGCGGACACCTATTTTTCATAGAATGTACAAGTACCTATGAACTTAATATTATAGTCTTCGACTCGCACATGTCAATATCGTTTATAATATGTCGGGGTATAAAATCAATTCAAAGCGTGAAAAACAATTATTAGTAGTAGATATACACATAGAATTGACAGATCTAAAGGAAATACTGAACATTTTAAGTGTATTGATAATTGTGGAGGATGAGCAATATTAATATCTCAAACGAATGTAATTATATCGAAAAATCATAGCCATCTAACACATGGAGTTGACACAATGTGGATTTCTAAATAATTTAAAGGCAAGTCTAATTACATTTCTTTTTTTCAAAATATGACATTAATATAATTATATAATTTATATTATTTCATGAAAATATAATATTATTAATGCTTTAAATTTTACATGAAATAAATTTTAATTTTTTTCATTATTCAGGGTTAAAAGTGGGATAAGCATACATAAAAAATCACTCTATATATAGTATATACAATATACATTATACATATATATTATACATAATATAATGATAAATGGAACGCTTAAAATTATATGAGGAAATTAGTTCCCCCCCCCCTGGAATTTTTACCAATTTAAGCCCTGGGTGTACCTATAGATACCAACTAAAAACCGTTCGCGCTTTTAACCGATCCCGGTCCGTAAAATATTTATCAGGCTTGGGCTGAACCGGGCTTTTCAAAGTAGAAACATTTGCAGGCCTGGTCGGTTTTTAATTTAAAAAAAAAATAATTAATTGAAAAAAAAAATTGTTATTATAATAAACGCTCTATAACTACAACTTCTCTGTTAGTAATCGCAGAGTCAAAATGTATACAAAATATGAAAGTTGAGAATATTCACTATGCCGTAGCGTGGAGTTTTTTAAGTTAAAATATATTTATTTTTTTGTTTTAAATTTTAATTACGGATTTTAGACTTTCAAAAAAATATATTGAAAAAAAAACTCCACGCTACGGCATATAGTATATATTCTCGTCTTTCATAATTTGTAGGCATACATTTTTTTAACTTTGCGATTATACAGTGAAAAGTTGTAGTTATAGAGCGTGAACGTAATTTTTAACAAATATCGTGATAGCACAACAATAAAAAAAAAAAAAAATGGTACTAAAACATGATTATTTTTAAATTACTTTTAAATTGTAATTAAATGTTTTTGAATTGTCGGACGTTCGTTTTTCTTGAAATTTCATAAAAATTGCCTATACAAAACCACTTAATAATCGGGTGTATAGCGCGCTCTTGAGTAATAAATAATATATTTTATGAATCGTCGCGGTCGGGTGTGAAATTCGATTTTAATTCAAGAGTCCACCAGGAGCCATAATATGAATTTTCGCCGCAGCGACGCGTGTCGTACCTATACACAACAATATACCTATTATAAAATAATGTATATGACATAATCATAATACTCGTAATATAATAATAATAATAATAATAATAATAATAATAATAACAATAATAACAATAATAATTGTTGTTATAATTATTGCGATTTTTACTTTTAATGTTTCGCTTTCGGTTTCGGTCGAGAAATCGTACAAGTTCAAAAGGGACTCGCGGTCGTGGGGGTGGACGAGCAAGGTGGTCGCAATTACGAACAAAAGGTCCCGGAGAAAACAAAAGCCGAAAGGGTTACGTTTAATTCGAATTCCGTGTTTTGAATCTGAGCCACTGAACACGGCGGCGACACCCCGCGAGCGGTCTTTATTTTTAAACGTCATATCCGACGGGGAATAATAAAAGTTACATTATTATTATTTAACGAATTGCGTCCTCGACACGGATTCCCGAAAAAAACAATAAACACGTCCGAGAGACCCCTTTTCACGTTTTAGGCGGCCGCGACAAGAAGAACAAAGCTGCATTATTATTATTATTATTATTATTATTATTATTATATGCATTTCGAATAACGTTTGTTGTTCGCCTATTTCTGTCCTCGGGGGAAAAAAAAAAACCTTTATTATTTTTGCCGAACAACAACGACCGTGTCCGTATATTATATACATACATATTATATACACACCAAACACACACAACCCGAAATAAGGGTCCTATTTAACTACTGCGTGCAGTGAGCGCCCGCCGTATACACGTATTATATATATATATATGTATAGCGGCACATCGCTATGGGACACGTCCCTTTTTATGGATATATTATTATAATGTAAAATACATAAGAATAAATCCTTTTTTTTTTTAGCGCAAAAACGATTGTAAACGGTGCGGACAGTATAACCCGTTGAACGCCGTATTTCAATAATTACATTATAACCCGCCGAATAACCGTTTTCTGTAACCATAACGTGCGTATTTCAATGGGAATAATAATAATAATAATAATAATAATAATAATAATCATATTAATAATAATAATAATAATAATTAATTATACATACCTACCGTATATAATATAGGCGGGAGCGCCACAAATACGAACGTTTAAGAGACCATTATGCATTTTTTCCGGAGTGTATTCATCAATTCATGTATAACAATAATAATAATAATAATAATAATATGTACACGGACATTGTTGAACATTACGTTTTATCCGGTGCGAGGATAAAATTCCGTATTCTATACCCGAAAACAATGCCGCTAGTTTTACTGTATATTATAATAAATACATATTATATACCTACTCGTATTATACGCGTAGATAATATAAAGATAATATGGATGGGCCATGCCATCCGAAGAGAACGCTAGTTACCGCAGTGATTACGTCTTATGGTTTTAATTGAACGGTTACTTGGTAATCGATAAATGATCATTTTTTCTATGATATATAAGTTATCTATGATAATTTACTTTAAAGGTAGGTAACTAACTGATAAGAATCGCTGTTGACGTGATTACTGGCTACTACATATAACCACTGTTCTATACCATACAGTAACCATATTGGTAACGAGCTCTCTCTTCGAGCACATTTGAATACAATAGCATGGCCCATCCATATCTTTATTATCTATGATTATACGGATGCGTGAGATGCGTTATTTACTTTTACCTCGTCGTTAATATGTTACGTAGGTATTAATTAAAATATATTTTAAGTGACCGAACGAATTGAGTCGAGAACAATATTGTACCATAATAATTTGCATAACAATAATAATATGCATTGATATTATAACTATTGCGATTAGACTACTAGCAGCAGCGTTTCTCCAACTGCGTGGGTCGTTTATAAAATGTCATTATTAAAGTATTTTTGTAGTATTTTTAGAAGTTTTTTTTTTTTTTTTGTCCAGTCCAACCAAGTGGATCATGATAGATTTTCGGCGAAAAATTGCTAATAAGATGCTAATAAGATTGAGTAGCACTGGATTAGAGAGTGGATTTTTAGGTTTTTGAAAATTTTAAATATGATATGTAGGTACTAATATATACCACTTGTAATACCTTCAAATATTCATTTAAAAACAATTAAACACGCTTAAACGACAAAATATCACATAGCCCTTAAATATTAATATTGTTTCTAAAACACACAAAATGCCGATGGAGTACCTACCTATATTATGTACCTACGTCCAAGATATGTGCAAATGCACAAAAATATTCCACGACCCTTGAAATATACTCATATTATATATTATATTGTGTTATGTTATGTTAGATTTTAAGTATAGAAAATATATTGGAGTTTTACAATGATTTGTTTTTATTTTTTTATTTATATATTATACACTTTTTCGAGTAGAGAGTTTATTTAGAGTTTTCAGATAAAAGGAAACTTTCTGATAGAAAATGCATTCTAGTCGGTATTGTCTATATCTATAGGTACAAGTGTATAACAGCTGATATTCTCAACGTGTAGTTAGAACTACAAATATAATCTAAGTCAGTTACCGAATTATTGAAAGAAGAGATACTATTATTTAAAACAAACAGAAGCTCGACGGTAGGTGAAAGTCGTATAACGGCTTACGGCATTTTGTAGTATTAAACGACAAATCTAAGCTTTTAGCCCAAGACACGAGATTATTTAAGTTACTCTGAAAGTTATAGCTATCTTTTAAAGATACAACTCAATAGAATAATTTTATACCGTCAGCAAATACAAGGAGACGCAAATGTCGCAAAAGACGGTTTTCAATATTAACAAATATGGAGAACAGCAAAGGGATATAAAATACATATATTAGCCTGAGATTGATATGATGACAAATGACAAAAAAATAACATTGCGAGTAACTGTTGAGTGACAGGGCGGAAACCATGTTGTTCATTCATAAAGAATTGAATTGACAGTTTGCTGTATCACACTAAGTACAATAAATTAAGAGAGTTGGGATAAATGAGATAGGATGGAAATAAGTCTATAATTTGTTACTTGGAAAACCTCTCCCGATCTTAGAATTTTCTAGAGATTAGGGAAAGTCATCTCATTTAGTGAATCCAAATTAAAAGAATCCAAAGAGAAAAATAAATAGTACGCCTTAGGTTAAATAAAAAAAGATTCTGAAACGAGGATTACCAGATAATATATCATGGACAGATATTTAACAGTCACTAGATAAATCATAATTCGGGATATCTAAACAAGATATATCAAAATGGCTACATACTTGTATTGTCGAATACATGGATTTATAGTAAGTTAAAAATAAATTGGTTGAATGCAACTCGTTAATACCTGAGACACCATCAAGAATTACAGATTTTGGAATGACACTACTGAAATGGTATTTCCTGACAAATTTCCTAAATTTAGAAGGATTCTTGAAAAATGATCTTTCTGAACGTAGAACAAATTATTTATGTCATTTTTTCGATTCGTATTTGAAGTGAGCCCAAAGGAAAGAAATTATTTTTAATGAACAGGATTACCAGTTGATTTAAAAAAGGCCTAAGCATTTTTTTTTTTTTAAAGAAAATATAATCTTTAAATCCTTATAATCTTTAGACGCCCAGGAGGCAAAACTAGATTTGATATAATGTTATTTATGAACGAAGTTTATTATGGAATAATGTAGTGCACCAAAAAATGTATTAACTGCAGAATTGATGTCTATATGACATTGACAAAAAATAGTCACACAATCGTAGACGGACAAAAAATGTTTGATATTGTTGTACTAGGCCTTATGGAACTTAGAGTTTGTGGAAGTTGTTGAACTGAGACGTAGTTGGTAATTTGTGATATGTAAAATATTAAAACTACACTCAAGGGGGTTGGAGCACGGTGAATTTTTATTCAAAATTACCATGTACAACTTCCAACATTACAGCTTATTGGATCATCCGATTTTAATTTTGCAAACAGATTTGAATTTTCATAATGTTTACTGTGTTTCTGTCTTCGCGCTTTTTTGTTTTGATTTTTTTTTTTTTATGACTAAAAAAGGTGGAAGGAATCCATATGTACAAGTGGTTCAAGAGTTATTTCAATAGGTAACTAAATACAGGGTAGAGCCATGGCTCTTAAAAATGAAGTCACACCGGAAGAAACGATTAAACGTATACCCTTCAGGAACAGTATTAGTACTATAAATAAGACCATGTTCATTATTAGACCAAGATATTTCTAGCAGGTTGTAATACCCACAAAGGGTTTTTAGGATTTTATTGTATGTATATGTACCTATATGTTTTATTTATTGTAATGGAATTGACTATAGACATATGTATCTCATAAGATTCCCGAAGTTTTAGCAACGGTAGATATACAGTATACAGTATAATAATATAGTATTCCCACTATTTATAATACATATATACCCCCAGTTTTCTACTTGTCTTTCAAAATTTTCTAAAATTACTATAATATTAATATTTAAATATTTGATAAATATTAGGTATATTATAATGTAAATCACAACAAAAATTAAATTATCTTATCATTTGTACCTACTGTAGTAGGCACGGCGAAACTATATATATATATATATACTATATATATCTTATAAATAGGTATATGAATGTGTACATTCTGACGTGTATACTAATAAACCTAGAAATGTCATCACACCCGTCAAAATTATAAATTGTCTATGTTGCATTTTTTCTAATTATTCCTGATAATAAAAATATTATGGTTTTATGTTCAGTCTCGCTCGCGAGGAGATACTCGCAAGAGACCTAGCTCCGAAAAGGCGAGTATAATATTTATGTTTTATATTGATATACGTTTGCGATTGTATTCACGTGTTTTGTATGAAGATTTGTTTTATTAATTTGTTTTGCCGTATACGTCAAAATCCCTTACGATTCCAAGATTAAGAGTTGTCAACAAGGACTGCGATAAAATTGGCCCCAACGGAGCTCAAAATTTCACGATTCCATGAGATTTGGATTTTTTTTTTTCACAGTTCAGTACATTTTACCAAGTATTCGATATACTTCCAACTCCGAGATTAAAAGTTGTCAATAAAGACTGCGACAATATTGGCGGGTGACGGGACTCGCACCTCCACGATCCGAGATTAAATTGGGAATCACACCTCCACGACTCCACGACTTCAACATTGGCCCAACGTCATTTTAAATCCAAAAATCCTCAACATACAATTTTCGAGATTTCCGTGTGTGTTCGGGTGATATTTACTAAAGGTTGGTTTATATAGGCACATACCTGCGTTATATTATTCCCGTGTGCAAGGGTTTTTTTTTTGTATTGATATGTGTTAGATTTTTTTTTTTTGTCATTTTTTCCCTCCTGAGCTTAGGGAATCATTTTATTTAACTGTAGAAATGCGTATTTCGATTTTTTTTTTATTGTAGGTTTTCTGTTGAAAGAAAAAAAAACCCACATTTTCCGTGTCTGATTGATGCGATTTTTATCGATGAGCAAAAATGTATCATTTATGTTCAGTGAAAAAGGCAAACAACTAGGTACTAGTTTTAAATGATTTTAAATTTTATAAACATCAAACATCTAAAAAAAAATGAAAATACGTGGTGTTGTGTTATAAATAAGTGTAGTGCAAAAGTTTATACTGTGGGTCAAAATACCCAATTAATAAATACAGATAAATCATTTTTCGACCACAGTCATGCAAGTGATGACACTTTAAAACGGCAAGAAATTAGTAATTCTGGCAAAAGAAAAACTGTAGACTCTATAGTTGAAAAACCGTCAAAAATAATACGAAAAGAAGTATCTAAATATTCTAATGAAGGAGATTTGATGTCACCCGATCTAAAACTCATAGCAAGAAATATTCACACTGCAAGGATGCATTGCTATCCCAAACTGCCAACATCAAGGAAAGAAGTTAATGAAAAATTGAGTTTATTAGACATAAAACAAATAGAGGTGAGATATTTCTAACCAAATAAAGAAAAAAAAGACATACGTTAGGTACATTATTGAACAAAATTAAAATAGCTGGAGTAATACCTAAAAAAGTTATTTTAGATTTTGAAATAACAATGCATCAAGCAGTTTTTGAAATTTTTCCGGAAACAGAGGTTTTTGGTTGTCGTTTTCATTTGGGCTAAGCTTGGTTTCGTAAGATTCAAAATATAGGTTAAGCATCACAATCTAATTCAGCATATGACGATATAGGAAAATGATTAGTACATATCTTTGGACTTCCTTTTCTCAGCCCAGAGCAAGTGGAAGAATGTTTTACAGACTATTTTATGGCAGACAAACCTGAAAATTCAGCTATAACAGAATTTTGTGATTATTTAATAGACAATTATATATTAAATGATAGTAATTTTTCTCCAAAAATGTGGGCACGGCAATCTTCTGATAGAATACATACGACAAACGCATGTGAAAGTTTTCATTCAGATTTGAATTCAAATTTTTATCACCAACATCCACACATTTTTAAAATTATTGAAATTCTCAAACTTTTTCAAGTAAATACATAGGTATATCAAAATTACCGTAAATAGTAACACAAAAACAAATATCAGTAAAAAAATACGCTGAAAAAGAAAATTTTATTGATAACAAAATTTTAGATTATGCAACAAACCAAATTAATCAATACGATTATGTTAATTTTTTAAGTTTCAGAAATAAACCTCATAAAATTTTAATTAAAAATTGCATAATGCGATTTTCAATATTTTGTATTATCATTATCTACCTGTGTTTTAGAAATGTATTATGCAATTTTTATTTTTTTTTTATAATTTTTATTTTACATTGTTTATATTCATTTATTTATGAAATATATTAGATATTATGCCAATTGTATTATTTTTTTTTTTAACTTTATAATCAGTTTGAGTAGGTATATTTAATATATGAATTATATAGTTTAATAATAAATATGAAATTTGAACTTTTTTTTTTGTAAGAACTTATATATATAATTTTTTCTGCCGCATACGCACCTTTTTTTTTACCGTATAGGAACTTACATACGTACCTGTTTCTATCGTGTAGGAACTAACATACGAACCTATTTTTTACCATGTAGGAATACTTATACATACGTACCTGTTTCTTTCGTGTAGGAACTAACATACGAACCTTTTTTTATTGTGTAGGTACTAACATACGAACCTTTTTTTATTGTGTAGGTACTAACATACGAACCTTTTTTTATTGTGTAGGAACTAACAAATGTATTTTTTTTACCTGCTAGGTCTCGTGTAGGAACTTACATTCGCCCATAATTACAGGCTTACGACGTTCTGGAAGACTTTAGCAATCCATACGTTGTAATTGTCTTTACGCCGCCGTCGTTATCTTTTATCGAAGAAAAAGTGTGTTTTTTATTCAGTAAATAACTTATTTCCCCTACGTTCTTGAAGCTCTGTGGACTTTCATCTTTGGTGTTTGAGGAGAAAATATTAAATTCCTATTCGCGACAGGTAAGAGATTATATTATTTTAGAAGACCAATTCTATATAATTAGCAAGGTTTCTTTTTAGAGGAACATTTGTTTTCCTCATAGGTAAATTTATAGGTAGGTATTTATAACAGAATTAACGACCCCCAACAATACTTCCTCTAATAGGAAAAGGTAATCAAAAATATAGGTATACTTACATAAGTATAGGTATTTTAGGAGGTCTGGCCAGTAATTCCCATTATCCTTTGCCTTAACCATAGAATCCCTATATTTTTTGTCATTACAATACCTAATTTGATAGACATTATATGTATTTTACATTAGGTAAAATTGAATATAATCAGACAATATCTACCTAAGACAATTAATACAGAATAAAATATGTTAAATTATACCTAATTTGATATACATTATATATCTTTTACATTGGGTAAAATTGATTATTAAAATAAAAATTGTAAATATTTGTTTTAAACTTGCGTTTAACCATATATATATATATATATATATAAAAAAAAAACATTGTGGTATCGTGTTGAAAATATTTTATAAACAAATATTGCAAATTTAATATTTCAGAAATGTGTTAAAATATGTTAATGTATTAATGTAAATGTTAAAATAAATATTAATGTTTTATACTTATAATTACAATGAAAATTGTTTTAGTTAAAAAAAATTCAATTTTTATTAGATGAAAATAAATATAATGAATAATAGATATACTTATACGTATTGAATTTGAAAGTATGTGGGTAATGACTAGGACATGGACTTTAAAGCCTTAAAAAATAAAAAGAATGTCCTAAAAAAATATGATTTAATAATTCCTTTAATAAAATGCCATAATATTAGAAAATATATTTTAAATGTTTATAAATGTATTTAAATTCAACAAAACACAATTCTGAGCAGTTTTGTATAATATTATTAAAAAAAAAAAAATTTTTTTAATTAAATTTATATTACTTAGTTATTTGCCGTTATTGCGTATTTATACCGTATCGTATATAACGTTATCAAGGTTATATATGATTATATTATATCTCTGTGATATCAATATTGGGGATATTATTGATATTATATTGAGACATTGAGAATTACGTAGGTACTAAAACTGACTAGTTTATGAAATAGTATAAGTATTTTTAAGTTTTTAATAGGTACCCACTATATTTTTAAAACATTTAATTATACGCTAAATTATATATATATTATATTTATTTATTCATACTCCAAGCATAAAATATATATAAAAAATATCCTGAAAATGGAAAAATACAAATGAATGCAAAATATTATCAATTCTCTAGTGTATGAATCGAATATTTTATTTGGAAATCATTGCACTAGACCACCCACTAAAAAATGTATTTTGCATTAAAAACCATCCTTTAGTAATAACAAATCATTTTCTTGGGTAAGTCGCGATTCTGAGCGAAGATACACAAGACTATAACTGTCAAAAACTATTTGTAAATTTATTTAAAAAAATTATACGACCATATCTATGACGTATGATACGTATCTAATAGTAAAATACGATATAACCTATATGTTGTAAAAATGTTAAGTTTCTAGAACCATTATTAATAAAGGAAGAATTAAAGTAAAAACTTTATAAATCTTATCACAATTTATTATTTTAAATTTACTTTACAAAGATCCAGACTCGGGAGAGTTGTAATTTGTTAGGTATGATGGGAGAGCCGGAGAGGAAGCGAAAATATACAACACATATTATAGATAGACACTCAATATTTTTCTGCTTATAATACTTTTAGTCACTTGCAATTTATAATTGTGAATAGATACGTAAACGCCTTGTAAGTTTACGTAGTCAATAACTAATTGGGATGGATTTGTTGATCGAAAATAATTAAAAATAGTTTACTTTTTGTTTTGAATATCATTTGTTTTAGTAAATTATTTATATTTCGATTTTTGAAATACTTTAAAATATTGTTCATATTATAAGTACCTATAGGCATAATAATAATATAATATACATAATATTATATCTTATAAATACAATATTTTAAATTAGGTAAATTATAAAATATATAATAATTTATAATTATTAATGAAGTATAACGTATATCGAATTACTAAACTGATTGCACTTCACAATGCACTGCAATAACTCAATTTATGTCAGGGTAAATAAAAAAAGTTATAATTTATACCTATGATACAAATATGTTCGAACGTACATAAAGTAGGATGAAAATATGAATTGATATAATGAGATTATTGGTAATTATCTTTTTTTTTTTTTAATTTTTGGCTTTATAGTGTTTTTGTAATGAAAATATTATTTATCAATTATATTTTCTTTTGATGATAATGACATGTTCTATTTTATGTTATTGTACAAGTGTTAGTTGGTAAGTTGTATTGGTTCGATAGGTGGTTGGAAGTAAACTTTGTAAAAAATATATTCATCCCCCCCATAGAAAATTCCTGTGTGCGCCACTGATTTATAGGTATATGTTATCTTAATTCGTAGGTTAAGCTGAAAGTGAAAACAAAATAAATATTCAATAAATTCATGATTATAATTTATTAATTATTATGATTATATATTATTATCATTTTATTGCAATTTAAAATATAGCTTAATGCGTGGGAACATTTAAACCAATGAAAACAGACGTGCGTGAAGTTGCCCCCCCCCCCATATTGTGATATCGACCCCAAACCGGTACCAAAATATTACAATTGAATTGCAACTAATTGCCTGTTTTTTGTTTTTATTTGCAATTCACCGGTTGACCGGTTAAAATTGAAATAATCCGAATTTTCGAAAATTTGACAGCACCCCCTAAAAATGTTCAGCTATCGACCCCAAACTGGTATCAAAATATTGCAATTCGATTGAACCTAATTGCCTGTTTTTTGTTTTTATTTGCAATTCGCCGGTTGACCGGTTAAAATTGAAATAACGGAATTTTCGAAAATTTGACAGCACTCCATAAAAATTTTCACCTATCGACCGCAAACGGGTACTAAAATATTGCAATTCACCGGTATGTTCTTTGGTCAGAAAACTTATAGGTATAATTTAAAAAAGTACAATAATTATTGCCGTTTATCCTGTATTAAAAAAAAAAAAACTGTTAATACTTTTTATTACATAATTAAAAACTTAATACTTATATAAAATATTAACACGTGTTATAATAGGTAGGTACATTAAATTAATGTCATATTATATAAATATTTTTGCTTGTAATCTACATAATATTTTATTTTATTTTTATGTATACCATACAGTGTGGATTTGCTTTTTTATTGTCTGGTTTTGAATATCTTTGAATTTTTTTTTTGAAGCTCATTATATGTTTCCCATATTCCATCACTTCTTCTTATATGCAAAACATTGTGATTCAAACCGTAGGCCACAATTCCATAAAACACATACCTATATACATATACGAAATAAAAAATTTATTCATACATTTTAATTAACTTTTTAAAATTCATAACACTATCACTGCTATATCAGTCATATACAACTAATGATTAGTTATAATTCCAGGAATGTAAAGTTTTTAAATGTGTTTGTCTATCAAATTATATAAATGAAAAATCTTAGAAAAATGAATTATAATAATATGTCTGACAGCGATAGTGCTAAAGTAAAATAAAGTAAAATATTATTTAACAATATATAACTAACCCTTTACTGCTGACGACACATTTATACGTCATTTTAAAATTCAATATCAGACTGGAATCAAAAGGCATAGTCCGCGATTTGGTCAAAAGGCCCATATAGGCTATAGCCAATGAAAAATAAGAATCGTTCCATATAAAATGTTTAGATGTTCTATTCTATATAGGAAATTTTTAAGAAATTTTAATAAAAAAAATAATCTAACAATTTAAAAATATTTAAGCAAGTACATTTTAAAATAATTCCGTGTCAGTGCTACTATAAATAAATATATATAAATTAATAAATACACTAAGATATTTATTAACGAAACCACCACTTTACAAAAAAAAAATGTTTTCTCGGGTTGCAATAGTCGTGGTTTATTAAGATACATAATACATAATATAGTATTATATCACATAGAATTATTATCTGTGTTTTACCGTCGTCCTTTTTTCGATATCATAAATAGGTAGAATTTCATCTGTAAAAAACCTCCAAAAAATGATTTTTATAAAATTAATACCTTCTTTTCATGATTTTGTCTTTAAAAAAAAAATAAGTCGATAGAACTTATAAATATTGTATACAATTTTGTTTCTTAATTAATATATATGTGGTTTTGTGTTAATATATATTTTATTTTATTTTTCTAAGAGTATTAAACATTTTTTTTTTTAATTTCTATACAACTATTGAGAGTAATCATGTTTTGTATACACCATTTTAGAAATCAGTTTCTAACTTAAATAACTAATATTTTCTTATGTTATAACTAAAAACTAAAAAAAAAGGAATTAATTCTTTGTATATATTAAAATTGATTGTACAACAAAATAGTTTTTTCCAAAATACAATTTTGAATTCAGTACAACAGGGTACAATGGAAAAAATTAATTCAGCAATGAAAGGGTTAATATCATTGTATATATTGATATAAACCTTTTAGTTATTTATTATTACCTTATATACCTCGATGAATAATTTCATTGGGTAGTTGTTAAATGGAATTTGCTGATCTTTTGCGTATACATCAGTTTCAATAAACAGATGCGGTTGCAAAATAGGAGATGAATTCACCATTCTTGTGCAGTTTCATTCTGAGCAATTAATTAATTTGGGATTTATATACTTAATTAGAGCTTGATTTAAGTCTTGAAAAGGAATTTTTAAATATACAATTATTGATGGACTGTATAACTGTTTAGTAAAGACTGGACATTTATAATTTGAGAACTTCAAGTGATGAATTGCTGATGGACATATTCGTAATAACTGAGTCACAATATACAAGACATTACATCTAGCATCAATAACTTTCACATCGGTAATGCCGTCAACTTCTTTAAATACAGTCTGAAGTATTTGTAACCGCTGTTTGTATGACGACGCACTTGTACCATGTATAGCTAGATCTTTACAAAATTTCAATAACTGATTATTACTTGAATCGATAAATTGTCTATATTCAGTATGATCGATATAAGCCATTGATATAATAAAAGCAATTTAGTCAAAAGGACACGTATTGTGTATAATATATTTTTGCTTTGATAATCGTAGAGGAGTAGTAACACTTCCATTAATTAGTAATGTGTTTAGATTAGACTGTGTATTCTTTTTATTTAAAATTTGATCTATTTCTGGAGTTGGTTGCATATATTATGCAGTTAATTTTGATTTATTTACATTTTTAATTTTTATTGTTGGAATTAGTTCATCACTTTTTCCTTTACCACGCCAATTTTTATATTCATTTAAGGAGTTCTGAGAAGTTGATGAAAAAAACTTTCTGCACTATCAGATTTATAAGATTTATAATTACTATCATGAAGTACATTATCATTATTCGTCATAGTCGGAATTTCAACATTGTTATATTCATAGGCGGCATTTGGGGGGGGCATGAGGGTGCAATTGAACCCATGAGAATTATTTTGTGGGGGCAGAAGTATCATTTTGCACCCACAGACA
>JAIPRL010003515.1:0-46252 GCA_025469235.1 Pemphigus obesinymphae
TAATGTGCTTTTTCCTTTCTTATATTTTATGAAAATAAATACATTATATTATGTTCAACTTGTTTTCATCAAAATATTAGTTTACATATATATCCATGTTCATAACCTTAAGATCCAGGTTATAACAATCACTATACTCATAGGTAATGAATTATGTTATTAAATTGAAAAAATATTCTGTTTAAATTGACTATTTTGATTAACAAATGGCCGTTTGTTCTACGAAGAAGAAGAATGAAAGAAACACAAAATAGGTACCTATTTCTAAATCAACAAACATTTTATTGGACGTACATTAACAACCATATATTATTAAATTAATCGAAATTTTTTTATTGAAATCGCAGATTTATTTGGTTCAGTGTAGGTACCATAATATACGGTTAGGTCATAAAAATATGATGAAAATGAAATATTTCAAAAAATCGTGTCACGAGTTATTTAGACAAAATATAATATCATAATCCACGATTATGTACTGTATATCATAACACGACGATCATTATCGTGTTAGGTATATGTATGGTATCTCGTGTCTCTGTACGTATACACATTTATCTAATATACGTTTTAGAAAATTAAAATAAACTATATGATATTCTGAGCAAAACTATATAGTTACACAATAGTCGTATATATATATATTGAAGACAAAAAAAAATAAAAAATAAAAAAAAATGTATATATCAATCGTCCATTATATGTTCTGTGTATGTTTGAAATTATTTTGACGATCGCGATAATAATATTGACGTGACTAACGTATAATACATATAGTATCTATATTATAATGACGGAATGTAAAACGTTATATTATATCGTGTGAATAATGATAATTTTGTAATCTCAACAAAAATATATATTATAATATAATGATGGCGATTCGATCGGAATCTTACGGTCGATATATGGTGAAGAAGACCGCGTGGAAGGGGTACGCGGACGACCGGTGGTCCGGTATCGACATTTTCCCGCGGGAAAACTGACGGAACGTCCGACTCGAGTGAAAATCGCGTGGCGGGAAACACCTTATAATAAGAACGCACATCACGGCTGCTATTCGATTTCATATTCATTCGCTCGTGATCACACGTTAGGTATATTTATATATATATATATAGTATTTTGGACATCCGTTTCGTTTTCGACGCGCGCGTATACCGATAACAATAGTGATAATAATAATATATATCGGTATAGTGATATAATATTTCGGATATAAAAGACGATTGGTAAAATTTAGTTTAGAGGCAGTATTAATATCCGTGCGTCGAATCGTCTGAAAATGATCAAGCGTGTAAGTATTTAAATATTATTATTAGTATTATTATTATTATTATTATTATTTTTTTTTATTTTATTTTTTTTTTTTTATTTGACGATTTTTAGGTTTTCGCCTAGGAGTTTTGTATATACTATATATATATATATATTTTTTTTTTTTTAATTTTTTTGTTAACTTTAAACATTTAAATCAATTTTTCTAGAGAATCCTATACCTACTTATACGACTATAATATATATAGTTGGTATACTCCCAGCTATATGGTTGTACGCATACGAGCTCTTATCGAAAACTTATGATTTTCACACACTGCGCAATAAACATGTATTTATTAACAATGATTTAGAACATCTAACAATATCCGTTAGCAGTAACGATATATTTTGTTTTTGTTTTTGGCACATTTATCGGTATAGTATTAAATGTTTATATATATATATAAATTCTAAAAATTATTACTTTAAACTTTCTACATAACTTTCATAAATTTCACACATGCGCTAAACCCAAAAATCCTGTTAAAGTGTTAAACAATTCTAATTAACTAAGAACTTACAGTTCAGTCCGGTTTTGTTATAAAATACAATTAATCTTTATAAATACTAAATACCATTAAACTATAATTTATAGAAAATCCAATACAGAATTAGTGACAGTTTACTAAAGTTTAATCATAATATTGAATTATAGGATCTTCATTTAAGCCCTTTGATGAAATATAATATTCTATATGCAAATTTAATTACTACTCATTATTAAAATGATTTTTTTTTTTTTTTTGTAAAATGATTAAATTGTGTATTACCAAAGTTCAAAAATACATATTTTTAACAATTATTTTACTACAAAAAAACAAGAAGTATATGATTTATAAAATAATGTGTATGAGATTAAAAATAACTAAAATAGCTGGTAATTAAAAAACAAATGTATTTCAATTGTCATTAATTGAACAGAACTATAGTATTATAACAACACGTAATTTTGAAAGAAATACAATTGTTTGCAGTTCAATAACGAAATTGTATTTCAGTAATGGCTTATTGTATATTTAATTAACTTTGTTAATTATCATAAGTATAGAATTAACAATATTAATGAACTATATAGAGAAGATATAAAAATGTAATAAAATATGCAATACACTCGTGTTTGAAAATTATTGAATATGGTTATAATATCAAGTTATCTAAATATATTTTATTCTGAATTTTAGTAGGTAGTAAAAACGTATCCATAAAAAACAAACAAAACGACTGATTATAGAGTTCAATTACACCTATTATCAAATATACGAAGAACAAGAGGCGATCTCACTAGCATTTTTCAAAATATTAATTAAGTACTAAAAAAGTTAGTCATAAAAGTAAAAAATAAGATTTTTGTACACACAAATACACAATATCGAACAATATAATCAAGTAGGTATCACAAGACACCGACCTGTTCGTGTCCAAAATATTGTCCTTAATATATTTTATAAAAAGTATAAGTGGTATAACCTCCAAAAACCATTTTAAAATGCAATTTGTTTGCTTTCGTTAACATGTTTTTGAATAAAATATCTATTACCTATACAACAATAAAAAGTGCGTTACGGATATGGGACTATTTTTAGATTACTTTAAAAATGTATTTTAACATTTTGTAATATTATTAAATGTTAATTTTTCAAAGAATTTCTTAAAAGTTGCCTGTACAGAACCCCTTAAAATGGATAGTGTGACACCCTTTTAAGTAATGACATGTATTATATATATTAATATTTAATATAATATATAGCGTAATATATCCTTCGATTTGTTTGTTTAGTATACCTATAAATATTTTTAATTATTTATCAATACATAATCATGTTTGACCACACAACACAATTACTATCACGGATGATAAAAGATCCTTAAATAAACCAATTAAAAAGTTTTGATTTCAAATCTTCAAGAATTAAAAACGTATAGTCCAAATCATATTATAATGATTACCAACCCTCTGAAAGATATAAGATTATAATAAATTATAAACTTCTCAAAACTATTGCATATTTTATCTGGGTCATTTTTATTAGCCGTAGTATAACCCATCCAGTTCATCTACTCCCTCGGTGACGTCAATATTATTGGGTAATCGCTATTTTGCCAAGAGTATTCTATACTATTGAGATAACCTCGAAAAAAAAGTATGTAGGCAACACATCATCTATGTTTCCACAATTTTAATAACCCCTACAAATTTCAAAATGTAACAGTCGCTAAGGGCGCAGATGAACTGAATGGGTTATGCACATATATTACGTAAATACAATATAGATGGAAATGCTACAATAGATTTAATAATTAATAATAAATATATTATAATATGATCACAACTTTGATTTAACAGTTAAAATTATTTATCAATTGAAAATTTAATTTTACATATAGAACAAACTCTCAAAACTTCTAAGAGTAATGCTAAAACGAAAGGGCACCTTCGATTTAAAAGTTATAATAATCTATTAATCTTTAATTTTTTTATATTATTGCCATCAATGGAATTTTATAATCAAAATAACTAAATATAATTAAATCATATTATATATGCACAATGCACATGCATCCATAATTTTTGATATTATACCCATTATTATACATTTATTCCCTATTTATAGCGGCTGTTATAATGAAATAATATTATATTAATAGCAATATAATCACTATAGATCACTAATGTAATAATAAGTTAACCATTTAGTAAATATTGGATGTTGGCTAAAATCAAATTTAGAAACAAAATATTCTGTGATTTATGGTCGATAATTATAATTATTATTAATTTATACAAGCATACTTATATACATTAAAAAAAAAAAATGTGTGTTAATTATAGTCATATATTAAGTAGGTACTTAGGTAATTGATATAATATTCTTTAATTTTATCTTTTAAATTTAAATAATAATTAATTATTTAAATATAATAATCATAGGCCATGCCGTTATATGTAGATATGAACTATAAATCCATACTTATTTCATACCCTTTAATTTTCAATATTTTGTTTTTATTATTTTATTGACCAAGCATTGAGCAATGAATATGAATACATTTACCATAATTAATTATATCATAACTCATAACTCTGCATTATACCCACTGTATTATATTACGTTATTATTATACTTAGATATTTTTATTACCTCGAAAAAAATTATTTTCCCCTTGAAAAGTTTTCTCTTACCCGTAGGTACTCGATGACAAACGTTCCGAACTACTTTAAATTTGAAACGATGTTGTGTAACTATCGACCTTCGAGGTATTGAGAGTTTGCTGTATTTTTTTAGAGGCCGTTATGATTGGTAAGTAGTAGTCTGTACATCCGTAGCTTATTTTTTATTATATTAGTGTTTTCGTTTTGATAATCTCGTAAAACAGGCTTTAATCCTCAAACGTCTCAATGTCAACGGTAATGGTTATTGTTATATAAGTCTAAATTTACGATTTTGAAACAATATACAATATATAAAATTCATTATTTTTTCGTAACTTAAGTAAAATCATTTTTCGAAAAATTATAATTAATTATTATTACCTAATTATTATTCGAGACTAATAATTACTAGTCTCGTGTATATTTCAATTATAATTTAAATTTTATTTCTCCGCTGCAATATAAATAACGAATATAGAATATTGTATAGAGATTGACACTTCACAAATTTAGGTATGGATCAAATTAACAGATGTAAAAATGTATTTATCTTTGTAATTAAATGTATAATTAATATAATAATAATATATAATTTTACTTGCCACTTTAGTGTTCATTAAAATATATACTTGAACTATAATTAGTGTCTATAATATGTGTGGCTACTAATATCAAAAAAAAAAAAATATGTATATATTCTTTCATAACAAAACTTAACTTTAAATGCTTATAAAGTTTAAACAACTTTTATTAAACAAAAATTATAAACGCTAAAATTAATTTTAAAAATACCTTAATTTGTTTCTCAATTTAAAAATAGATATGTTCGTTAAAAATCAAAAATTTAAATTTAATATTAAAGTATCTATGTACGATAAAAGCACTAAGTAGAACAAGTACTAAAACGACTAAAAATTATAAGACCCCTAAAATATTCATATAAATATAGTCAAATTAACAGTTTTCGAAAAGAAAATTATCCAAAAAATCAATACTTATCCGAAAAAGAGTTTGAAAAATTACCCTGCTGATTGTGAATAAAAATTAAATTAATATTAATAATAATTATAATATTACCACTGCATAATAATGTTTTGCTATGTAGATAATTTGTATTCTAAGTACATGTGATTGATACAAAAAAAAAAATAGATATCAACGTAATCGAAGTTAAATGAAAAATAAATTTACGAAGGAGTCTCAAATTGCTCTAAATTACTAAATTATGATCATTTAAATGTTGTAACTCATAAATTTAAAATTATCATTAATATATTTTGATATTTCAAAAATCAATAAGAAAGGTATAAGTATTTATAAGTATATTAGAACATCAGTACGTACAATTATTTATAAATTAATACAATTTTAGAAGCAGGAAATTCAGAAGATATAATTTGTCAGGACTCAGGAGTCGTCCGCCCATAGCCCTCAAACCTTCAATAATATCAAATCAACAATATCCTAGTAACCATACCTATACTAAACCAAATATCAGTGGTAGAATTAACAATATGTAATAATCTAATTTTAACAAATTAATATTTGTTGAAATAATACAATTTTTATTATTTTAATACATATATTGTTAAATTAATAAAAAAATGTGTTTACAATAACAAATTAATTTTGTAAATTTCACAAAATATATAAGTTATAATTTAATAAAAATAATTTGTAAAATTAATATAGATTTTTATTATTATAATAAAATATGTTATTAAATTGAAAAAATATTCTGTTTAAATTGACTATTTTGATTAACAAATGGGCGTTTGTTCTACGAAGAAGAAAGAAAGAAATTAACACACAATATTTATAATTGAATTAACAAAATATTTTTTAATTCAAATAAATTTGTATTCAATTGGACAATTTTACCCAAGACATTGATAAAAAATATTTTTAAATCAATAATACGTTTTGTTATTTTACTGTTAAATTAACAAATATTTTATTTCTAAACCAACAAACATTTTATTGGACGTATATTAACAATCATATTATTAAATTAATCTATATTTTTATTAAAATCACAGATATACTTGGTTCCGTGTATGTACCAGTAACTACTAACAGATGTTAGTTATGTCCATCTGTATTACATACTTGATGTATAATTATATGTAAACATTATAAAATATAACCATGCCCTCAATAAAATACCGAAAAAATAAATGGTCCGTTAAAGAAATTAAGTTGCTATTCCCTGATTTAAGATAACAAAAATCTTAGGATGCATATGCACAGTTTTCATAGTGCCTCAATGCCAAAATACCCTTGTATAAGTTGTATATCTTTCATCTCAAAACTAACATCTATCTATATTAAATTATAATTCTTTTAATATTATAATTATAAGTATAATATACCAACAAATTGCTCATAATATATAATATATTATAGTTAAAACAAGCTGTTTATTTTTCAATATTATTTTAATTTCTTACATATATATAATCTGCCTATAATAAATAGTAGAAAACCAATTCAGAAAACCAACATTGCAAGCGTGTTAAATTCCTGATTTCTAAGTGTATTGTAAACAACAAATTATAATCCCATAAATAATTTAAAAACAATTTGTTTTACATACTATATAACCTAAAACCAACGAAACGAATAAAAATTGTAAATATTGATATTGATAATCACTATATAGAGTATATTTTTGGGTTTTCAAAAGTTTAATATAGGATGTTAATATGCGCTAATATAACCTTAAAATATTCTCTATAACCAAACTAAATCAGGGGCATTTGAGTAAAATTTTCCCCGAAAATTAAGAAATCGCTTTGATAAACAAAAAATAAGCAATAAAAACAAAAGCGAAGAAGTTCATTTATAGTCCCATTCATTGATAGTGCATTATTATTATTTTAAATTTGACATTTGAGAATAAGGATAAATTATTATATTCAAAAGATGATTCTGAGCGAATCACAGTATATTAATATAACAAAAAAAAAGTTAATTGTAATAATTTTATTTTGTTATTTCTCCTAAAAAAATGTAAAGTTTTACATCCTCTTATTTTCCAAACGCTAACATGCTCAGGTTTACATCTTCACATATTAGGGGAGTCGAAGATGGTTATTGTTATTTCCCTTACATTTATAAAATATTTCTATTGAAAAATGTATTTTTCCTTGCGCTTAAGTAATTATTACTGGAGAAATCGAATAATAAACTCTTCTATAGGTCAGTACCACTCTACCAGCTGGAATCGATTTGCTATTAAAAACTTTTTTTATTCCAAAACGTCTTAACACGACTTCTTCAACCCAAACAAATGATTACAGCCATAAAAAAAGACACATCTTAAAATCAAAAAATGCTTTGTTTTGAGTCTAAAAGGTCATTTTCTTTCATTTTTCCCGAAATTCGAGAAGTATGCATATAAAATATGTCATAAACACCAAAATATATTCTCTAACCTCTAAAATATACTGCAATATACAAAATGAATTTTTTTCTATTATGAATTCTGTGATCGATAAATCGTCCACATTTTTTACCCTCGTCGAACTGGCATATAGTTACCTAGATAAACTATATAAAAACCTACAAATCCGCTCTCTAGTACCTATTCACTAATCACGACCACGAATAGTAAAAACAAATAGGCGGACATTAATAAAAAAAAAATCACACGCTTCGAGCATGGTAGATTTCCCGTTTTTTTTTTTATCCCCATATACCTACTAACTATTAATAAAACAAAACGAATAATATTTATCTCCTCGGCAATCGTAACTATCTACCATATAGTGTACCTATAACAACACGGACAGACGGTCACAGCGGAGATAGAAAAACGTACATTTAGAAATTAAAAAAAAAAAGATACTTGGAATTTAAAAATTGTAAATAACCTATAAATAATATACAGTTTTGGCAAATTTTCCCGGGTATACCTATATATACCGTACACAATATTATAGTAGATACAAATACCTGCAATAGGTATAATAATCCATAATGGACATTAAAATTGAATAATTATATTTTTACAGGGTGTGCGCTAAAAGAGTATAGACTAGTAAATATCACTGGATATTCGTACACAGTGTAGGTAAATTTTTGTTGCGCCTATAGGACTTATAGATAAGTCGATGAGTATAATAATATATACCGACGGAAAATTATAAAATATACTCTTATGAAACAACGATTTAATTTAAACATTTTCAAAAACGCGTTCTCGTAAAATATCGTAAGACCAAAGTGTTCGTTCTTATTTAACAATGCTATTGGATCCGCTTCAACTACTATACACAACACAATATATATATATATTATACCTATATACATTATAGGTACCTATTATGGTCATATACATAGGCCCGTCCAAACAGCACTGCAGTATTCTTCGTGGCATATAATACGACACGCATAAAGCATAAAATATTTTATTTTCGTTGGTACCTATCTGTACAGCGTGTACGTGAATAGAACAAAATGAATACGATAATATGATACGATTTTCGAAAAAAAAAATAAATAAATAAATAATGAAAAAATTATTGATTCGTGATGTGTCGTTACATCCTATTATTCGTCGTGTTATTGTGAAACGAATTACATTTCGTAAATTTATTTCTCTTTACACACACACACACACACACATATATTTATATAATATAGTGTAATATTATATATTATTAATCAAATATGAAAAAAAAAAAAAATAATATTTGGTTATCTAACGCGGTGTTAAACAGATTTCCCCCCATTGATATACCGGAATTGATTTGCTATGATATATGTATACGTACACTAAATCTAATTCATTTGATTACCGTTTCAAAGTACCCAAGTACCTATATATATATATATATTATGTACTTACGTACATTATACATGCTATTATTAATAATACAATATTATTTCCTTATACGTACAAAACAAAACGGATATCTATACCAGCTAATAAAGATCAATAGATAATAAAAAAGTTTCCTGTAACAACGACAAATGATGTATAATATAATACAATAGGTATATGTTAATATCAGCACTCTATAGAGACATCACAATAAGCCAATTTGTTATTAAATAATATACCTACTACAAGACTGTGTATATGATTTGATTCGTCTCCTTCAAACCACTGAACTATAGAAATATTGCAGTAGAAGTCGATCTTTTAGCAGATCCTTGGTCCGTTGCATTTATAATGGCGACAACATATCCTATATATATATATATTATCCGTACGGATCAGAGAAAGTGATGAATGCAAATAATAATTGGGAATTTGGCAAAGAAAAGATCACCGCTAAGATCATAATTTGTTTCATAATATATGTACGATAACACCGGATCTGTAATTTATGTTCCATATTTTTGCATATTTCGTTCTTTTTTTTTTCTCGAGGCACAGGTATTTCATACATTTTTTTTTTTCCTGGACCTCTTACATATTTCATAAATTAGTAGGATTTTTCGTTGATGTCTATACATTTATATTAGTTATATTAAGCAGTGATTTCTTAAAGTATACGAACGGACATTTTTGACGAGAAAGGATTATTCATTAGAAGGAATATATAAACTATAGAGAATATCGATTTAATTATTCCCTAACCTCCAAAAAAAATGCATATTCAGTGTTCCCCGTTCCACAAAATTTACATCGAATTGCACATATATTATTAATAATAGTACCTATTAAATTATAATACTGGGTTGCATAAAAATCATTTTGTAAATATTTAATAAATCATTAACTAATGGCTTGTAAAACATTTGACGGCTCGGTAAATCACTGTTTTGTTGCATAAAAAGTGTATACATTTTATATTATGTTATGTTATTCTGTGTTTTTATTTTATTATGATATAGAATATAAAAATGATAACTGATCAATGATACCACTTTTTAATCTATCTTTAAAATTTACAGAGCCGAAATCGGGTGATGTAACTAATGGACCGTAAAATCAATATTTAGCGGTTCTGTAAAAATTTAAAGAACGTTTATGCAACCAAATTTTTTTACCGAGCCGTTAAAACCGCTAATGGTTCTGTAAATGCTTAAAGATCGTTTATGCAACCCAGCATAAATATGTTTATTTACCCAATAATAACAAATTAATTAACACAAAAAATGTTATCAACGAACTAATAATGTAATATATTAATAAATAATAAAATAAGAAGCTTTCATAACACTGCAAAATTAAAATAGAAAAGAGGAATCTAAATTGGCAAGAGTCATACAATGTCATTGTGGCTCGTTTTTTCCTTTATGGGCTGTAGAAACTAAAAATATCGATAAAGAAAGTGAATAGTTGGATACATGTTGGTCGTGAACGAACTTTATCATCATGGTTATAAATACTATTATAATATATACTGAGTAAAATATAAAAATATAAGTATAAGAAAACAATAAAAAATTTTTTATTAAGATGCATTTTTTTAAAAAATTATACTGAGTATAGTTTAATATTTAATCAATTAATTATTTATATTAAAACAAATATTATAATAATAAATAAAAATAAATGTTTAATAGGTAATTCAAAAAAATAATAATCTGAATGATAACATCTGGAATCTTAAAAGGAGGAAGGATTCCATTTAAATTGTACTTTTTATGTAAAAAAAAAATCAAAAAATCATTATAAATTACATTTAAGTTTTAAACTTAAATTTATTATAATTTTTTTTTAAACTGTTTATTTTAATTTCAAAACACATTCTACATATTATAATTGAGAATCGTACCTATTTTTAAATATATTAAATATCACATTAAAATATTTATTTCCTTACACGCCCCCATGAATATCGTCTTTCATAATCTATATCAGGGGTTTCCAAATTACGGCCCGCAGTCCACATCCGGCAAGCCAACAAATTTTAACTGTCCCCCAGTTGATGAAAAAAAAATCTAAAAACATATATAATATCTCACTTCAGCATCATCAATTTTAAGATTTTTTTGAAATGAATAGAAACAGAGTACCTAGATTATGTTTTTTATCGCGATTTTTGAGATAAAATGAAATTGAAAATAATTTTGTGATGTTTAACACTTTTGTAAAAGCATTTAGGAAAAAGCTTATTTTATTTGAATCACAGATTTCCAAGGAATAATTTACTCATTTTATTACCAGCGATAAATATTATAAAGATTCTAAATCACAATTACTAGTTAACTTTGCACAAAAAATTATTTTTGTACTTAAAATCCAGTTCCTGCAATAACGTTTTTCTGACCTTGATGTCAAATTTGAAAACAAATACTTTACAAAATCCATTTAGTTGTGATATTGAGAAGTTGCCTCATATTTTTCAATTGGAAATAGTTGATTTATAATGTAATGATACACTTAAAATCAAATATCGAGAAAAAACTTTAATTGATTTTTATAAATTCCCAGATACACAATATTTAAATTTGCATGGTTATCTGTATATGCCACAACTTATTTGTGCAAGTGCATATAAACTATTTAAAAGTTGAAGTACCTACATTAAATCAAAGTATAAGTCAGTCATGTGGGACAAACATTTGGAATCAATGTGGAACTAGTAGCGGTTATCACTCTATTATCACTGATCGATAAAATATTAGCAGAGGAGACGTCAATAAAAAAAAATAATAATTATAAATTAAAATTTATATTGTATATTATTTTGGATAACATTAATTAATATATTAAATTAAGTCATAAAAAATAATTTTTTGTAAGCACAAACTATGTAAAATTATTAATAAAAGTAATATATATAAATATATATATTTTAATACTTGTATATAATATATTTCTGTAAAATTCAAAATAATATGTGTTTATTTTCCCACTAAGTGCTTTTAATTTTTCATATGGCCCTCGAATAAAAAACTTTGGAGACCCCTAATTTATATTGTGGTGTAATAATTGTATTGAAGCGCACTTTTTTAGGAATGTTTGAAAATATTATATCAGGTAGGTTATAGGTTTATATGGGGGATTTTAAGATTCCTTAAATCTACGTTATTTACACTTCCAGTATCAACATAAAAAATACACAAAATTTAATTTGAAAAAATTGACTGATAAAATAAAATGTGTAGTTGTAGGTATAGATCCTAATATCTATACCCTCAACTGCATAATAGAAGTATAATAGGTATATAAATATTAGGTACCATTTTACATTATGATTTTTGTATTCTTGTGGATAAAGAAATACAATTTTTCTGGTTTTAAAATGTATTTCCGGTTATGGAAAATATTTAATTTGAAAATTTTAATAAATAACTTTTTCAAAATAACATATTAATTAATAAATTTTGTATTTATAATTATAACTAGAGAGCGAATTTATACGAATATTAATAAAAATAAAAATTAATAAAATATTAATATCATATTCGAAATATAATACTAATAAAATCTTGAAATATTTTTTAAATTTAAATATTTTTTTAAAAACAATATATTCTCTATAAAAACAAGCCCCAAAAATTAAAAATCACTTTGAAAACGGAAAATAAGTAAAAATCGTCCCTCAATACTTAGTGTATATTAATATTATCTTAAATTTGAAAACAAAAAAAATCATTGCGTTCAAAGTTCATCGATTCTAAGTAAAGTCCGGTGTAATAATAATAATAATAATAATACAATAACAATAAAATGGTAACCATGACAACTTTATTTGTCATTTATGTTATTTCCCCTGCATTTATAAAATATTTTGGTAAAAAAAGTAGTTAAATGTTTTTAAACATAAGTTTAAACACCTTATATTTAAGGGGGACGGGGTGACGTGGCGATCGTCCCCCCTTGGATATTTTTCATCATTATTTGAAGAATATAACATTGATTTTGAATAGGGATTAACTTGTTAATTCTCAATTAGCTCTATTCACCCCTCTCCCCCTTAAGTTAATTTAATATTTGCTCTTGATACAATTTTTGATTATAGGAAATCCAACACATTTGAAGAGCGTAATTTATCCTTACTGTTCGTTACCGTGGTTACCAATATCATTATTTATTTGTTTTAGATTTTTATATATAAGTATAGTAGGTTAAACAAATTATTTTAATAAAGAATTATTATGGTATTAATATATGGTAAATTACTGGAAAAATCAAAAAATGTTCTTTTCAAAGTATCAACTAGAATTAATTTACTATCAAAAACATTTTTACTCCAAAACGCCTTCGTAACTCAATTAACCCAAAAAATATATAAAGACATGAAAAAAAAACACGTTTTCTTAAATTAAATAAATTCCTGGTTTCACATAGGGTCTAAAAAATCATTCACATAAATTGTCTCCAAAAATCTATAAATAGTACAAAATATGATATGTCGTATAAACCTAAATGTTCTTTAACTTTTATAATATGCTCCCATATGCAAAATAAAATTTTTTTTATTTGTAGTTAGTTTTATTTGTAGTTTATTTGTAGTTGATATATCGTTCATATTTTTTGCACATTCATCGAACTGCATACAGTCATTGAAAATATGTAAAAACCTTAAAATCCGCTTTCTAATTATGACACACTGCAATAAATTCTTCATCATTTTTATAACTTAAAATTATAATTTGATAAGCTATACTATCTTTCTCATAGGTGACTGCAACCCTTATACTCGTATGCGCGAAATCTCACTTGATTCATTTTAGTATATCTATCTAAATATTATTACACAATTTGTGATCCGTGAAACCGTTACGGAGATAAGTTAAATTTATAAATTTAAATCTGGTCTGCACAAAGAGTCATTTACTTAAAAATTGAAAATTTGACTTGTGTATAGAAAATTTTTTTTTAATATATTTAAATAACTAAGAAAATTATGATTTAATTACTATTGGTTGAATTAAGATCGAATTTTTATTTTTGAAATAAATATGATTTTAATGCATAATTTGCTTTTTTTACAGTTTAATTCCAATACTATCTTGATTTTTAGATAAAATAAAATAAAAATAATTTTAATATTCTGGTCACACCCTATATATATATATATATATATATATATATATATTATCTACCTTTATAAGTTATAAATTATAATATAATATTTTATCGAAATATGTAAATCAAAAAATATGTGTAATAAAATTTGTTGTATTTATTAATTCAGAAAAAAATCAATTGTGTGCCATAAAAAAATTGTAAAGTATAATAAGTATTAAATAAAAATAAGTTTTAAAATTGTATTATCTAATTTAAAAAATACGAAACTATGTTCTCTTTAATTTGAAAAACTGCAATGATTTGGTCGTAAAATGGTTTTATATTGAATACTGGCCGTCGAAATATGACGTCTCATCCCCGATTTTTAAGGGGTTCTATTCATGATGTGTATAATTTTAAAGACATTTAAAAAAAATTAAAATCAAATAATTAATAAATATTTAAATATATTTTAAAAGTAAATTATATATGATCCCGTATTACTATCATCCGTATTACTATCATTTTTTGAGTATTTATACAATTTTACTGAAAATATTACATTTGCATTTTTCATTTTTATATTATACTAGAATATCGCAAAATGATAAAACAAAAATTAATTATAAAAAATTATCATCATATTATGTGTTTTTTTACAAAAATATAATGGTATTTAAAAAAACAAATATATCAAAAAATTACTACGTATAGAACATTGCATGGTATTGTTACCTATCAAATAATTTGTTTTCGTAATTATAAAATGTTTATAAAGAGATAAAAATCAGAAATGCTATTGCGAGTTTTTCATTGACACTTCAAAATAGTAAATATGTAACTACGACATCCTCATATATATGTAATGGATTTACCTACTTATTTACAAAATATTTAAAAAAATGTATTAATACCTATATCAAAATATGTAGAAATATATCAAATTGAAATAGTACCATTTTACACGAAAATTCATTAAATCAAATGTTGAATATTAAATTAATATTTGATAAAAAAATTTGTAATTATAATAAAATCCGTTCCTTAGTTATAACACAATATAATTGATGTTTTTAAAACAATCTATTTTGTTTCAGATTATCAGTATAATTGCACTACTCGCGATTCTAGCAGTTTCCTTAACAACTGCACACACCACACAGTAAGAAAACAGACGTGTTATTTAATTACAGTTTTAGTTTTTTAAGATTGCAAATTGGATCTTCCCCTGAGGAAACGACAGTAGTAGTTATTTAACATACAGCTAAATATTTTCACTTTTACCATAATAACGTCAATAGGTTTACAAAATAATGTTTACACATGTTTAATGCACTCCGAATGAGTTATTCTCTTTTTATAGTTAAATTTAAATTGCTTATAGATACGTTTTACGTACATATTTTTTCGAAAATTATTCACTAAAATCTACTCAATGACTACATTATATACATACATTATATGAAGTTTAATCATAATTTTGGTATTTATAAAACAAAATATAAAAAAATATAATTTGTAAATATTTTAAGATAACGTATCGTTTTATATAATACATTGTAATAGAAACTATACAAGGTATTTAACTTACTGCAGAAGATGGTATTTATGTAATGTGATTGTTTAAAACCAGACCTGCACATTTGAAAAATGTAAATAAATTACTTGTGAATTTATGATATTTTTACGAAAATTCTCTGAAAAAAAATTAGTCAAATTTAGGTACATGCAAATTTTACCTAGTTACCTATTTATAAATGATTGTTTTTACATTACCTATATATATATATGTAATTGTCTAAATAATATTATTGCCATAGCAGATGACTCGAAGATATGTACAAATCAATAAATTATGTTTCCGATGTTGAACTTTTTCAAAAACACCTAATAAGTATTAAATAACTTTAAACAATATTAGTAAATGGTATAATTCTAATGGTATAGTATATAATGTTAATAAGTCCTATTATTGTGTAACTAATACAAAAAGTAAAAGTATACAATTGCAATATATTGACATAATAAAATTCAATTTTAACTAAATTATATTCGACCAAAAATACATAACTTTTTCTATAATTTAACAAAATGTCATGTAAAACAAATATCTATTGTTTATAATATAAATGAATACACATATTATATATATATATATATATATAAATATATTGCACAGTATACATTTTATATCCCATTACTTATTCAACTTCGTCCACTTTCTGTTTGAAGTATTTATATATTTATTATAGGCATTGATAAATCGATTGGGATTTTATTCAATATTTATGCCCGGTTGTATACAACTTTTAACAGACTGTTATCTTTTCAATATGGCTTGTCAAAATAAAAATGGTTGCATAAACATTTATTAAATTTTTACAAACCGTCAAATATCGGTTTAACGATAAGTTTATTGATCACCCGATATCAGGTTGTTTAAATTTAACAGTTTATTAAATTATATCATATTCTGTTTAATAATAATTTTCCGAATGACAATAATATTTTATATACTTAAAATATATACTTTAAATGATACTTTAATAATTTATTATAGTTCACATTTGCCTTTTTGTTCATTTTTTTACTATTTTCATTGTACTTATATAATACTTACTGACGTTTCTGTGGTAATCTGTTTAAATGTCTGTTGATTTTTACAACAGATACATGTTTAAAACGCAATTTAACGGTATATCATTTTAAAACGGGCGTACATAGATTCCGCCGATTTAATATCGACTCCGCCAACTACTGTTCAAAAAAATTATCGAAAAAAAATTAATATCGACTCCGCCGGCTATTGATTCCCCGCCGTTTACTGTTCATAAAAACTGCACATTGACTTTGCTGACTAAATATTTTACCATTATCGACATCAATTTTGCAATGCATTTTTTTATTAATACACTGCCATTTAACTTCATTTAAAATATTTGACGTAATCCTTTTTATATAATTTAAAATTATTATAATAAAATCATTTTCGCGTTCACATTTGAAATTATAGTAAATTACCATACTAATACCGATCTCCGCTCAGAATTTTTTTATCGAAAGAAATGATTTATCCTATACCCGACGAATGATGCGCTCCCGTCACCTTCATTTTTAGACCATAAAAATATGTATAAGTGCATAAATACATACTTCATAAATACTAATACTAATAATTAATAATAAATAAACATATTGACGTATCTACATAAATAAAAAGCGACAAAATCAATAGTAACGGCGGAGTTGGTAAAACGAAGTGTTAACCAACGGGCTGTTAAAAGTTTAAAAGGCTCATTTTTATGCATTCTGGAATTAGTATTTTAATACACCGTATAAAATATATAATGTTAAATTTGTATCACTATGTATAAGTATAGTATACATCGAAAACTACGGTATATATAGGTTATATTATGTTTAATGTGTTTATTGTTCGCTTAAACAAAAATTTTTTTTAAATGAAGTTCAAAACTATATTTTGAATCTATTCAAAAAACAGTAACCCTGACAATTATATTACAATCATAACCTTCGAAGAACATAATACGAAATCCAGTCAATAAGGGGTGGAAGTACTTTGCTCGTTAAACAGGATACTTTGTATTATTGGATATTTTGAATTTGAAAGCAATCATTTATTTCGATAAGATGGTTCATAACAGATCGATCTAATATACTATATACATAACTTTTCTTTTTCTCCTTTGCCTTCTCTCCCAACTTTTGGGATTGACCACCTATTCCTGCACTATGAGTAGATCTCCCACACCCTTTTCACTTACACCCACCCACTATTTTTAGTCTTCTTCTTCCCTTCTTTCTTTCAATATACTACATTCCTTTACTAATCTTACTATATCTGTCCCTTCCTTCCTTATAATATCCCCGAGCCTAAAAATGATGTTTACAGTCATTCTATCCCTAATACTTTTCATACTTCTACTGGAACTCCGTCTGGCTCTACTGGCCTACTTCTAACTTATTTTTCATATTTTTAACCGCTCTCCACACTTCTTATTCTCTTATAACGATAAGGGTCGATCAAAAATATTATGTCATATATCTTTTTCAAGTCAATATTTTTTGATGAAATTTTATGACAACTCTGTTTTCGTTATCCTATCAAATTATTGGTAATTAAATGTAATATATTAGTTGCGACGCCTATATCAACTAATCAGTTGATAATCATGACTACTGTTACAGTCATCTCGAGCAAAATTAAAATTCGAGCAGTAATCAGATTTTTATGGTTAAAATGTTATAAGCTAGTGTAAATACTAAATTCACAGAAAGGTATGTGAAGTTTATGGTGAAAAAATTATTTCAAGGCAGGCAATTGATAAGTGGTGCAATATGTTCAAGAATGGTCGTACGGATATCACTGATGATTACCGCGTAGGGAAACTGTCTACGTCAATAACAACTGATAACATTGCGTGCATGAACGAAATTCAATAAACTTAGGATTTAGATCCATAATGCCTAAATTCCGTTAAACTCGATCAATTACCTCTCTTGGAAATTTCTCGATCTAATAATCATTTAAGATATTATTTCTATTTCTTTATTACTTCTTTGTCTTTTGTTAACACTATCTTATTCTCGTATTTTATACACCTTACATATTTAAAATCCTTGGATTGTTTTTCTCTTCCCTTGACCAGCTTGTACACTTCTTGTTTCTATACTATACTTCCAGAATCGCGCATGTGATAAGAACACAATATGACCGTAATGAGATCGAAGCACATTTCAACATTCATTATAATATGCTTGTAAGTGATAAGTGCTAATAAAATAAAAAAGCCGGTTCCAAGGCTGTTTTCTTATAGAGTACAATAAACGATATTAATGAAGATGGTTAGTGGGGGATGCGCGGTGATGGTCTACTTTCGTATGGATGATCTCTCTCGTGAAATTCAGTATAATCTCTCAAACAACTCATCATATTTCCCAAATTTAGCTTTACTCACTGCTCTCTTTCATCCGCACTAAATCCCTTGCTCCACTCAGAATTTAAAGTATTCATTTGTTTCTGGACACAAGGTTTAGGTTTCTAAACATACAAATTTATAGACACCTTATATCCCCGTTATGTCCGTCCGTTCCTCTAACCGAGTTACTAGTAGGTACATAGTAACGAGTTTCTTGATTTGATTACCAAGAAGATAAAAATTATTCATTTTATAATATTTTTATTATATTATACTAACGAGGAAAATTGTTGATTTGGTTACTAGGAAGATTATTAGGTAGAATATTATTAGTTTTGTTTTATAATATTGTTTAATACGTTTAGAAACTGGGAATTCAACACGCTCGCAGAATGGGATTTTCTCATTTATTTATTGGAAACACATTTTAAGATAATTATAATAGTTAAATTATTTCCATATTAATATAAATATAACAGTATATTATATAAAAATATAAATCGAATGGTTTTTTTTTATTTGGGTACCTCTTATTTTTATATAATTGTAAAATAGGTAATCAATAAATGACGACTACCTACGTAAATATTTAAATTTTAAATATTAACTTTTCTATTTATTTGTATTCATATGTACCTATGTTTTTATATCAATAATAAAATAATTAAATTGTGTTTACAGTGAAAAACATATCATCCACGTTCCGCTTTTGATTCATTATGTTCATCACCATCACAAACCAATAAGAAAACCAATCAGACCGAAAGTCAAAAAAATCCAAACCAAAAAATATATTCATCGCTACCATACTTATTGGTATTAATCGATAAACAGTTATCATTAGATTAAAATATAAGATATCGATTATCTTTAATTATGTACCTATACCAAATCCGATATATTTGTACAAATTGTATTAATAAAGGTAAATATTGAATCAATATATTAAATTGTCATTTGTTTTTAATCAATATTGAGGTACTTGATATGTATCGAATGTACAACATAAACATTACGTAAGCGTTTAGAAATATATTTATGTTAAAATTAACTATAACAACGAATTAATCGATACGCGCAAAATAATAAACTATATTGTATAATGATGAAATATGCTTGATTAATTTAATATTTTAACTAATAAATCTTAACGGATTAGGTACAGTTTCTCTAACTCCGTCACAACAAAATATGTATGAAATGGTTCTCGATTTTTGACATAAATATTATATTTATACACACACATTATACATTTTTTTTTTTTTTTTTTTTTTTGGTGTTGAGTTACTTGTAGAATTATTTATATGTATAAATAAATACCCAGTTTCTACAAAATAATTTGTTTTTATTTAACAAATACGTAGGTATTTCGAAAACAATGTTTTCATCTTCAGTGTTAAACAACTACAGTAGTTGTTTATTTGTTAAATAAAAACAAATTATTTTGTAGAAACCGGGTATTTATTTATACATACACATTATAAAGTAAAATATATCTAAGCAAATACTTATATTTTATTTATTCTATAATCGTTCTAACCATATAATTGTACAAAATGTTGAATAACTATACAATATAATGAACAATGCCCGATTATGGATGTGCAGCCCGCGTCAGCAAATTTACAAATTATTGTTAAATTTAATACAGCCAACTACGGCCGGTTATAATACATATTATTATCGTACAATTTCCGTTTTCATAAAGTATAAAATATAGTCCCTTACGCAATCTACTAAATGTCGATTAGTCAAATCATTTAACTATTATGAGTTATGTTACCTACCGTGATATAATACACTTAATATTTACATATTAACATAATATAAAAATATACAAATATATAATATTATACGCGAGTGAATGTATGGTCTGCGTGTAAATATTACCTATTACTTGTATACATTATTATAATTGTAATGAAAACAATTTTTTACAAACGAGGTATACAAATAATGTTGTAATATTTTTCATCATATTATAATATATATACACTGGACCATATATATATCTGTGATTTCAATAAAAATATAGATTAATTTAATGATATGGTTGTTAATATACGGCTAATAAAATGTTTGTTGATTTAGAAATAAAATATTTATTAATTTAACAGTAAAATAACAAAACGTATTATTGATTTAACAATATCTTTTATCAATGTCTTGGGTAAAATTGTCCAATTGAATACAAATCTATTTGAATTAACAAATATTTTGTTAATTCAATTATAAATATTTTGTGTCCATTTCTTTCTTTCTTCTTCGTAGAACAAACGCCCATTTGTTAATCAAAATAGTCAATTTAAACAGAATATTTTTTCAATTTAATAATATATTTTATTATAATATTAAAATCTGTATTCATTTTACAAATTATTTTTATTAAATTATAACTTATAATATATTTTGTGAAATTTACAAAATTAATTTGTTATTGTAAACACATTTTTTATTATACATTAAAATAATAAAAATTGTATTATTTTAACAAATATTTGTTTGTTAAAATTGAATTATTGCATATTGTTAATTCTACCAATGATATTTGGTTCAGTGTAGTACCTATGTAAATTAATTGGAATGTCAGTTGCCCTAATAATTGATATAGTTTGAATACTTAACTGCATTTTTTTAAATAAAATATATGACTATTATGTCCTCTGTTTTTAAATGATTTACAAAAAAAAAATTAAAAATCGTCAAAAAAAATGTTGATTTTCTCAAAACAATTCTTTGGATAATTTGAAAGTAGCTATTTTACAGTTTTCTATCAATAATATTAAGAAACAATTTTATTGAGTTTGGTTGATTTTTGAATGAATGAGAGCAATTCATAATTTCAAAAAATACAGCAAAATATTGCAAAATTGTAAATTTTTCACATTTTTTAATACTGGTCGATCTTTAACTACAATTTTGCATTATTTTGCTGTATTTTTGAAATTCTGAATTGCTCAAAAATTGCTTCGAAATTCAACTAAATTCATCAAAAAAAGTTTTCGATATTATATCGATAAGTAAATATAAAATGGATAATTTCAAATTTTTCAAAAAAAATTTGAACGATTTACGAAATTTTTTTTTTTTTGTGTAAATCATGCAAAAACAAAGGCCATTATAGTCATATATTTTATATAAAAAACCACGAGATAAATAAAAATTAAATTTATATATATATTTACACCAAATTAATACAATATGTATTTCAGTGGCGTACACAGGAATTTTCTATTGGGGGGGGGGGAGGATGAACATATTTTTTACAGAGTTTACTTCCAACCTGGAACCATTACATAGTTTACCGACTAACACTTATACAATAAGAATATATTCTGTGATACTGTTATCGTCAAAATAAAATATAATTGATAAAAATATTTTCATTACAAAAACACTATAAAGGCAAAAAATTCTAAAAAAAAAAAAAAGGTCAAGGGGATTTATGCTCCATATCCCCCCCCCCCTGTGTACGCCACTGATGTATCCGTAGACTGTAATGGCGTGGTGTACACTTTACTGCGATACACGATGCGATATCGATACGGTTTGTTTGTGACAGAGCCCATTTAATAATCTATTGGATAACAATTTTATCGGTATTGCAACAGTTGTGTGCGAGTGAGCACCATATAATTATAATTTATGTTAATATATAACGTTTTTGTAATTTTTACTTATCACGTGTATACCTACAGAAATTTATGTAATGTACATCATAATACCTATTATAAATTTACCATTGATCCAGTTATATACAAAGTGCAATATTCGTTCACAATTACTTAAAATGTATCATTATTTATAATTAATACCGATTGAATATTAATTTCTACTTACTATTTTAAATACTCCATACAAACATATCCCAAATGTATAATTTTAATAATATACATAGTAATTTTGATAAGCATATAATGGAAATTGAAAATTTTCAACAAATATAGGTAGGTATACTCATATTGATTATTTTAAACTACTAAATGGCTCAGCCTTCCAAATAACCGATTGCGCAAAAAGTGAGATGTTTATACTTTATGTGGACTATAAATTATAATAATATATACTTACAGGCATAATACGAAGGATTATTTCTAAACACGGAATAATGATAAAATCACAATGTTTGTGTTGCGTAAATATTTTACTAGAAGATTGATGAACGTCGTAATACTACAGATTTTTATAATCCAACAAAATAACAAATCGTTGTTTTTACTTTATCTGCTTTAATACTATATATGCATAACTATTACTTTTGAAATTTGGCAATATAATAACTTAACATTTCACTTTTCATTTTCAATAGAGAACGCTACGCTATTAGTTTATAAAATCAATTTATTGTGACATCCTGTCACTGTAGTATAAATAATAGATTGGCGAATTTCCAAACATACTTAAATATTTTCCAAACATACTTCCGAATTGTTAATTTAAATTTTAAATACATAAAAGTGTTATCAAAGTACCTATTTCAAAATAAATGATTCATATAATATTCTATATTAATGCTATCCAATTCCAGTGTTACACGTAAATCCTCATCTGGCAAATTTAACGACAACGTACATTTTTGTACTCGATATTTTATAGTAGAGAATATACTCGTATATATTTACTAAGTTATATAATATAAATATGTAAAGCATTTATAACTTGACAAATGTTTCGAAATATTGAAATTTTCCATGTACAACTAACGTTTGAAGTAAATCTACAATGTTTATTTATAATAATAAATAATAATAATATTATAATGTGCAGTATGTAATAAATTATCAAGGATGAGCATCAACTATAGTTATTGTGATCTAATATTAATTTATCAAATCATCTAGTTAAAAAGTAAACTATCTAATAACTAGTTAAATTTTGTTTGTTTATAAAATTATGTTTAAAAAAATTATTTAACTTAGGATCAATGTTTCTTATGTAAAAAATACACTAAAAATTAAACGTATTATTTGACTAATATTTTATGTATCCATTTTTGTCTATAATTACTTTCATTGCATTATTATTTATTACGAAAAAAAAATAAAAAATTGTTCGATGAATGAAAATACATACATACATACGTACAGTGGTGGATCCAGTAGGGGCAAAGGTGGTATTTGACTCTCCCAACCCATTTTATTGTATTTTACTATACTTTGTATAATTATTATTGTGTAATACTTAATTAAAGTTAACTTGTGTTTAACTTTAAAAAATTAAGTCAGTAACTAATTCACTTTTAACTCTTAAATAATTTAAAAAAATAAGTTCAAATTATCTTATTTTTATCTAGTTCATTTTATCAACTTTACCACTAACTAGGTGAAGTGTATACTGTATATTAAATGTCTTCGTTAAATTTCAAAATTGCAATATTTATACAACAAAATAATACATAAAATAATGGATATTATTATTGGATACGTCTTGGTCCGTCGTACTTTCAGTTCTCAGGCAAGATGTTATAATCACAAATTATATGATCATATATTCTGTGTATAATAATATTATTTTTAATTTCAAAGCAATGATTATTATATTTTATTCGAAAAAATGATTCTGAGCGAAGTTTAGTATAACATTATTATCTGACTTATAAGTTTTCCATTATTTGTGGTAGTTTTCCTCTACGCTTAAGAAAATTACTAAGAAAAAAATTTTATTTTTTGTAAAATCATTAGTTTTGTTTACATTTAGATTTAAGACTAAAAAGCTGAAAAATATTATAAACCCCACAATATACCTATAATTTATATTATATTGTCACAGTGTTTTATTTTTTTTTTCAATCGTGATAATACAATAGATAATTAGAACGTTTTTACCTAATATCATAGGTGAAACTAGTCATTTTTATTAAAATGAATCAGCATATAATACTAAATCATCGCATTCTTAATGAACCAACCTATCTCTATGTACACAAAATATATACTAATAAAAGTACCTGCTATAATTACATTTTTATTATTAAGAATTTGATGGTTATATATGATTAATGTCTTATGATGGCTTTTAACTTTTAACTTTTCGAAATTTACGTCTTCGGCTATATAAGGTATTATCTTTTTGAGATTAGACGGATAGATAGATTTTTTTGAGAAGGAGGAGCGTAAAAATTTCAAATAAAATTATTCAAATTATTATTTGTTACAAGTTTGAAAATTATTTTAAAAAAGTGATTACGTAGTTTATTTAATTGAAAAAAATGTCATTATAATATCACATTTATTTTAATAAGAAATAAAAAAAATAATTGTAATAATGTAGATTAGCCTTGATACGAACCGGTACTGCAGTAGTTTCGATAATGTCTAACATTGTTTAAAATATAGATCGATATAGTGCTTGTATTATTATAATATTATATTGACTTATATATTATAATAATAATAAAATATAATAATATATTACTATAGAATTATTCTTTGGAATAACTCCAGAGCAGGATAAATTATTTAATCTGTTCAAAATGGTTTCCAATGTATAAATAAAAACATTAGTTGTGGTTCAATAAGCTATTTATACCTATAACATTTTTAAAAGACTCAAACAGTAAGTAAATATGATATAATATATATATTTATAATTTCGAATAATAAATTATTCTTTTGTTTTCTTATGTAAAATTATATTATTATTGTTATAATTGGGTAGGTATACCTATTATATTATTCTAGTAATCCAGTGTTATATATACGAGTACATACAAATATTATTTGTACACACAACAATTAAAAATGTTCGTTGTAATTAAAAAATGTGTATAAAATCATAGTTAAAAACTCGACGCTATAAGATGTATTTCACTCGCAGCAATATATATATATATATATTTGATTAATATTCAATTTCGTTTACAACTTGAGTATGTACTTGAAAAATAAACATACAACTTTAACTATAAAAATAATATTATTTCATCATAAAATAGTTACAGAGTATATATTATATTATATTGTGCATATTATAGTTTAAAATAGGTACGTCATTACCTACTTGCATTACCGTAAGTACCTATATAAATAAATTATTACTTCGAACGAACAGGGCACAGTCAATACAGTTTCGTCATTAAATAAATCCTGCAGATGGTTCAATATTTATAGGTAACACTTATCGTGCGGTGAATGTTCTTTTAAAAACCAGTTTTCATTAACAAAAAAATAATAATAATAATAATAATAACACAAAACGAATGTTATATACATTTTCGTTTGTCCTTTTTTCCTAGTCTTTGGTCAATATACTTGGTAGGCGATGGCGATATGGTGTAATTGCCCCAAAGCCAATACGTATAATACGTATACCTATATAAAATTACTTCACTTTACACCGATAACTCGACGTGTCCCGTTTTCAGGTCACGGCATTCATAAGTCTTTTAGATCCCCGCGGCCAAATTGTGAACTCTTCGTGAAAAAAAAAAAAAAAATATAAATAATCAATGAAAAACACATCGTACGGTATTATATAGATGACCCAACGAGAACGTAACAACTTTTACCGAAAAATCGAAAATATATTATAATAACACGTAACTACTCCAGAAAATATGAATACCCTATGCACAATATTAACGATAACATAATATACAAACATATATTGTGCAACGCAATTAAAACGATGTTTGTAGCATTATGGAATCTTGAACAATTGATTATAAGTCTAACAAAATAATACATAATATAAATAATGCAATTATTTTGAGTCTTGCGCCAACTAAGAAATTGCAAAATGATCTTCTACTCGAGTACTAAAATACCCACGCTTTTATATTAGATAATCAATAGTCATACACCTATGTTCGTTGAATCAAAAAAAAAAAAAATTCTGTTTTTTTTTATAGACGTGTTTACTTAGAAATGGCAAAGTTTTATTTCTATCGTTTATCCTGAATATCTTTAAATAATTGTTAACTGAAATATGATGCTGCAGGAAAAACATTTTATTCGACAGAGAAATTACGTTTCTGTACAATTGATTAGGTTTTTCGTTATTTATTAAAATTTTAATAGAGGGTGTTTTTAAATCATACATTTGTATAAACGAATCGTATAGGTAGTATCAAACTATATATTGTTGTTTATTTTATGGATGGATTTTAAATATAGATTATATAATAATAAATAAATATATTTGTATAATATCGTTATTAAAGACTGATAAAACAATTTTCTAAATTAAAAAATGTGCTTATAACTATGCATATATATATATATGGTATATATATGGTATATGTATGTTTGAATATTATATTTAGGTATATAAATTCTATTTTATAGATACATATTCTAAATTATAATGTACTAAATTATGTAGGTCATCATATTATTTATTATAAATTATAAGCAACACAATCAATTTAAATTTATAATATATGTATTATTATATTTATATTATATGTACCTAGGTAATAGAAATTTCATTTCAATTGAAGTTATCTTTATGTATTTGTTGTATGGTATTTAAAAAAAAAAAAGTAGCTTTTGAGTAATTTTAAAATCAATTTTAGATATTTTATAATAATATTCAATATCTACATAAAATATTTAATTAAAAATTTCAAATATATATAGACGTCCCTGTAACATATATTTTACATTTGTAAATAAAAATTAAATGTAACACCACAAATTAAAATAGTATCTTAATTTGTGAGTACTATTTAAAATCTCGCGGAAAAATGTTTAAAAAACTTTAAAATTATTAAGTCAGATCTTCAATTATCTTATTATTCTTGAATTTTAGAGGTGGTTTCAACCCCCAAAATCACCCTTTACGTTCGTCTCTGAGTACAGTATATAGTAGATATAATATACATTATAATATAATGTATATAAAAACAGCAGAAGTCCTGAGGATGCAAGAATCGGCCTCAAAGTACCCATGCACTTGGTACTACCTATGTAATATACGTATTAGATACCTATATTATATATGGACTAGATAAATATATCTTTAATTATTTATTTATTAATTAAATAAGTAGATGTCCAAAAGATAACATAATATTTAGAACACAAATTAAAATTGAAAACGTCAATCAATAGAAACTAAAAGTAAAAAAAAAAGCTGATCAGTAAAAGATGGAAGCACTTCGCTTGTTGGATAGGATACTGGTGGTATTGGATATAAAACGATTCTGAGCGAAGCTTCAGTGTATAAACATTTATATTACTGCCTGCAGTAATAACTAAAATTAACTGTTTTAAGCCAATACATTCTTCGCTTCGCTCAGAATCTAAAATTATAAAAAAAATAAAATAAAAAATGCATGTTAAGATGTAGATATTCGAATTTGCTAGTCGTATGACCTGAATCAGATGCGTATTTAGAAATATTGAATAGAGAGCATAGTTTTTCAATAATGAAGTGACCCCTTAAGAAGTTATTTTAGTCCCTTTTCATAATTACTGATTAAATTGATAACACTGACAAATATACTACAAAAGTTTCGAAAAATGTTTACAATATACAAATCTAATAATAACATACATATTGTATAATTGTCATAAATAGAAATAATACGGATTAATTAAAGATATATCTTTAATAGTGCTCCACATATACACGCGCAGTCATGCATAATAATATATTCGAGGGTGGATTTGATGCTTGTTTAAAGAGGGAGAGGGTATAGTAGTGGTATGAAAATAATTGTAGAAATTAAGTTTAAAAGCAAAAAAAATAACATTCACACAAATTTTCCATCACTTTATATAATAGGTAATAAATAAACGATAAGACCTTGTTTCCTTGTTTTGTTTATATACCTAGGCGTTGAATATTTTGAATAAATGAATGAATATTTTCCGGGGTGTACTATCAAACTTATATACCAACTATAATAAAATACAAATTAATTTTTTTCTGTTTTAATGAAAAATTACAAAATAATTTATTAAAAATCCAAGTATATATACTCCAGTATTCATATAATAGTAATTATTATATTATAATAATATACCCAGAGGTCAGAAATTCCCAATTAGGTCAGAAATTATAAATAATATGTGACCGCATCCAATGTTAATTATTGCAGTGTACTTATGAAATTGTAATTTAATAGTGTTTAAATATTACATTGTCGTATATATACGAAAATGTACTCGAAATTCTGTAATTTTAGATTGTGAACAGAACAATACGTAATACGTATCTTGGGGTTTTAAAAATACACATTTTTCTGAAAACAACTTTTCGGATAGGAGTCGAGTAGAGGAGTAGTTAATTAAAGCTTTTTTCATAAAAAAAAAAATTTATTCTAATTAATATTTTAAACAGGTTTTTATTTTTTATTTTTTTTTTCTTAGTAATTTTCTTAAGCGTAAAGGAAAACTACCACAAATAATAGAAAACTTATAAGTCAGATAATAATGTTATACTAAACTTCGCTCAAAATCATTTTTTCGAATAAAATATAATAATCATTGCTTTGAAATTAAAAATAATATTACTATACACGGAATATATGATCATATAATTTGTGACTATACCATGTTGCCCGAGAACTGAAAGTACGACGGACCAAGACGTATCCGCATCAATATCTGTACACTGTACAGCTTGCTTTTATATTATATTGTTATTTTTTTTTTTCAGAAAACACTGCATTTTGAAACCATAAAAATGTACCAAAAGTCTCATGTATGATGTTATTATCTTAAATATATAAAATGTAGACATTTAATAATACTGAGGTTAAATTAAAAAATAATTATTTGAAATTTCTAGTCAATAAATTGTAAAGTAATTTTATTGGTAAACGCACCAAACATCGCTCAGAATCGTATTTGTCAATTGATTGTAATATAAATGATATTATTATGTATTGCAATCACATTATGTGTATTGTTTCAAATAAAAAATGGTAGTACAACAATGTCGATAACAACTACCGATTTCAGTCATTACGTAATGTAAAATGCAACAACGACGCGTATACATTTGCAGGTAAAGTAGGTACTTACAAAAAAGTAGATTTTATTAGTAGGTAGGTATATAGCGCGCGTATATTATTATTTAACAGTTCGTGAATGCATCGGGCGTGGTTTTTAATCTACATTTGAAGTTTTATAATAACTGGATCAACAGGTTATTTATTTTTCTATAGCTGATCGTGGATCTTTTAATTTTGTTTAGAAAAGTAAACAGATTAAGCTGCGAAAAATTGTATAAACAATATACTAACAGCACCACAGAGCGCCATGACCCTATCCAAGTGTACCGTAAAAACCTGTAAGACAAAGTTAATGAGTAGGTACCCAAAATGTTTGGTAGACCAAAAAAATATATAGAATTTGTACTTTATGAATAAACACAATTACCGACAAAAGAAGTACAGATACTTTGAGCTTAATCTCTTGCCAATTCCTACCTCTACTTGCAAACTAACCTAACCTAATATATTATCCTAACATCTCTAGAACAAGACTGCCATAACTCGAAATTTATGGTTTTGAGAAAAAGTAATTTGAGGTTTAAAATCAAGATATTTCATATAGTTCATTACCTACCTGTGCATTTGAAAATAAAAACTTAAACACATACAAACATGCTTTGCAAAATAATTTCTTCAAATATTATGAAATATTCTTTTAAGCCCAAAAAGTTAGACTCGTGGCCTTTTACAATTTTTCGAGTGAATGCAAAATTGTCATATTTTGAGACATGGCCGTATTGCATACCCAAATTGATTTTAACACGGACATATACTGACGCAAAGCGGGAAAACATTTATATTTATAATTACAAGACTGCTGTATTTTATATTATGACTGCCATTATAACAAATTATGAAATGCAATACCCCCATAACTCTAAATATTACCGTTTTGCACTCAACATTTCACACGAAAATCAGTTTTTATTTTGTGCAAGAACGCGACAAATCGAAATAAAGCAGTCTTGAATTTTAATTTGAATGATTAATTGGATAAACGCATAAATGTATATTGCCATAAAGTAAATATGGCTCTGTTGCTTTGAAAATTAGTTTAAAATAGAATAATTCAATAGGTACTACTACATATTTTTGGTGGCAAAATGAAAAATGATATTGAATGTGGCGTTCTTCCACTGTATAGAGCTAATTTTCTACTGTTTGAAAGTAGTCATAACTCAAAATTGATGACTTTTGAGTTGTGGCAGTCTTGTTCTAGAGGTGCAATATATAGCCTAACGCGTATTTATTCATAATTCAATGTTTGCAGGTTTACAACAGAAATATGTCTACAATATCTGTCATTATTTACATACTTTTTAATATAAATTATAATACTCTATTGATTTTAACGGTATTTACTATGTACGGATAGGTATACGGTTCCAAAACGAATATCGCCCAAACTCACCAAAAAGCTATTTATGACATTAACCCACCATAAAATAATGATATATTGTATACTACTTCCTCACTTAATGAGTTAAATATGTAAATAACGGTTTATAATTTTTCAAAGTATGTACCTATTAATTAATCGAATAAAAGTGATCAAGTAATTATAAACTGTATAACCATATATATTAAAAACGTATTACTTGCATAGGTATAGGAAACTTAAGCTTAATCAAATTTGTAGTCTCACGCTCTATAGCAGCTAAGCAGCTAGGGGTGGCCAAACTGTGGCTCGCAAAACGCAAAACATTTTTACTAAGATAAAAAAAAAATTTTTATATTAATATAAAAAATTTTACCTATTTAAAAATGTAATAATTATTAAATTATAATTTTAGTTTTACAATTAATAAAAAAAATGTTTTAAACGTATAATATTTAAATAGGTAATTTTTTAAAATTTAAACGTACTTGTTGCGTGCCTTTTTTTTACTCTTAGGCTGGCAACACATGAACGTTATTTTACCGCGCGTTAAAAGTTTATACCAACACACGGGCGTTATTTACAACGCGATATCCATAGATAATATTACCTACAGCGATATCAGTTAGTATCAGTAATATCGTTTGGTTGCCTATGCGCGGTATTTTTTGAAAACATGACACCATCACTGCACGATAACAAGATAACACGAAAGAATAAAGAATTTTAATTCATATAAATCATGAAGCATTGTATAATATTTATATTATATGTATAAATATAGGTATAATATTTACATTTTAAGTTCTGTACTTGTAGTAATAATATTAAAATATCAATATCAATACTATCATCGATCATTAATTGGGAAAATTTCTCATTTTCTTCTTCCGATGACAATGACATGTTGACCAATCAATAAATATTTAATCATTAAAACGTAATCAAAAATCCATGACGAAATAAGATTGTATGTCAGCAACTGTGGTCTGCGCATGGTGCCAACGTCACTGGGTCTACTTATCACAATTATTATTGTTATCTACTATTTATTTTGATTAAATATGTTCAACTCCGTAAACATGAAAAATATTTATATATTACTATATTGAAAAGACTGCAGATTAAATCGAGTGACGTCAGAATTTCTTGGCATAATTGATAAATTATATTGCATTCCATGACAACTCGTACGGTTCTCAAATGTGTTCATATTGCTGGCAAATCATGTTATTTCGTCATGTCAAAAATCGGAAAATATAACCCGTATGTAAGTAGAAATGAAACAGGTTGCCCGTTATTTTTACCGCGCTGTAAAGTCGAGGTGCCCGCGACAGTTTTCGAAATACCGCGCGTCATTTTTACAGCGCAACACTCGTGTGTCGTGCTCCATTCATATCACGATTGTAAAGAACAGGTTAGTCATCGGGAAGATAATACGGGATCAGGTTTGGTTGTGCTTTTTGCACGATATGTGTAGACCTAGTAGCGCTTACCTAGTGGTCATAAATCCAACTACACGTTCTGTGATTATAAACGGCACGGTCATGACATTAAGAAATGTGAGTGCTAATAGAGCTTACTTAGTGGTAGTTATCAAGCTAATTGTAGAGTTAGCAGCAATTACGTAGTGGTGATTACTAGAACTACCACCCATGCATCGAATTCTGATCCTGACTGTATCATACAAAACAACTATCGATGACTAATCTGTTCTTTACAATCGTGATTCATATCAATGTATCTCGACGAAATTTGATGTAATTTTACGGTACCGTAAAAATAACGCTCGTGTGTTGTCAGCATAGACATATAAATATATGGACCGCTTAAAGAGAGGAACCGAAAGTAGTTGTTGAGTAAGAGAGTCAGATATATACTAGGGGATATCATGGAAGAAGAAACTAATAATAATAATAATATATGATAAGAATTTGATATCAATATAAAATTATAATTTTAGCACATAATATATAAATTATGCATGATATTCTTTTAATAATTATTATGTTCAACATAATTTATTTCATTAATTACTATTCTTGGTTATTAGATATGATTAGACTTTCCGCATTAGACAAATAATTTTACAATACAAACCATAGACATATAAATATATTTATATTGATTATCAAATGTAAAACTAATGTGGAATGAGGTAGGTAATAAATTACATAAACTATACACAACTACACAAGTATTACATTTATCGTTTTTTTTTTTTTTTTTATTATTATTATTAGGTTCTTAATGTAATAAATGATTGATTTTTAAAATGTACAGTTTTTGTTAAAAAGATATTATACGTTCCTTGGGCTGACTTATTTCCTTATTAAAATCCATGGATAAATAAATGTATGCATTCTTTATTCCATGATATCCCCTAGTGGTTTCTTTCTTTCTCACACCAAGTTTGTTTGTCGATCGTTGGGCTGGAGGTGAGAATAGCGCAGTCCATAATATATTTATATGTCTATGGTTGCCAACCTTAGCTCTGATATATTTTTCATTATATTTTGCGACTCGACGAGTCTTTTCTCGCTGTCATCCCTGCTCTATAGTAATACAAATACAACTTACAAAGTTTTAACACAGTGATCGAATACAATATATTGATTATACATATTATGTAATACAACAATTACAAAATAAACATATAATAACATTGTAATACTTATATATATATATATATATTAATTGAGTGTAAATTGTTATGAATATAACTTATGTAAATAACATTGATTATAATATAATTCTATAAAATTAATGATAATAGATATTGCACAAAAAAAGGTATAAGTATAGTAAAATCACAATTAAGAAGTTCTTTGTTTTGTTTTTTTTTTTTTTGGATTACCGAACATTTTTACAAATGATCGTTTTCTCGAAAGACCATTACACGAAAATAAAATTCACGAATCCATTTTCCCGAAGATTTTTTTTGCGTATAGTATATTATTCATGAAAATTATTTTTTTCGTATATAAAGATCCCTAAGGATATATACTGTATCAACTATTGTTACAGTCGCATCTATAAACCGAACCGGACCATTCGCTCACTCGGACAGTTTAATTCGAACATATTCCCAGATTTGCTTCGGAGGAGGAAAGTCTTTAGATAAATTAATTCGGGAATTTAGTTTTTGTGAATTGATTTTTTCAGAACAACGATCATATGGGGAAACGTATGGGAACGTTTTTTTTTGTACTTGGGCATGAATAACATAAAAACAAGTTAGGAAAATACACTCTACGAGCGTGATAAATTATCTGTTTCTAAACGTATTTTTTAGTTAATTTTTCATATAAAAATAGTAAATTAATTATACACAGTTTTTTTAAATAATTTGTTTTCTTATAAATGATTATTTTTATTGAGTTAAGTATGATTTTTTACACATAATAAAATGCAATCACAAGTGTTGCATGAATACTATACATTTAATATTAAAATTTATTATCTACTTATGACATTTTAAACATTTTAAATATTTATATTGATTTGATACAAATTGTAAGGATGGTCGATTTTCAAATCAACAATGTCCCTATAGTACCTATGTAGGTACTAGTATCTATGACAACGAATCTATAGGATAGACGGACCTAAAACCTAATTACTACTACAGTATTACCCATGTACACAAACTTCATACAGTTACTAAAAACCATATTACCTATGTATAAAAACATAAAATTAAATACAAAACTTGTTATGAATTATTATAATAGATATTAGCCTAGATAATCATATGATATTATAACAAAAAAATTATCTGGATATTCATGACATCAAAAATATAGTGTCATTTGTTATCACATCGATACGTTACCGTAACATTCAACCGTGAAAATCTAATATATACCAATCAGTTAAATATTGTATTATCACAAAATAAGTTTAATTTATAAAATTTAACTTAGACTGTATGATATAATTAAGGTAAGCAATTGAGATAAAAATTAATTTAGATAAGTTAGAATAAGAACTCTGAATTTTTTAAATCTATGCGAGAAATATTGATAGAGGTTGGATTTCAATCCGGATGGTTTTCTGTTAAGTTTACTGATTTTACTCTTTATGTATCCACTCACTTTATACTTAAATTATTTGGTGCTCATAGTCATATTAAAAAAAAAAAAAAAAAAAGGAATATTTAAAATATTTACAATTATATTTAAATTATCTATGAAAAAATCGGGAGCACATAATATACACGGATTTTTGAATGGATCAAAGAATCTATTGATTTTACAATGATGTTTATTTATTTTTCTCTAAGACCAACTTTTCGAGTAGATATACTCTAATTTTTGGGGTGAAAAACATTTTAATCGCAAATTTGCCAGAGGTCGTATTTTTTATAAATGTTTTATAAATCGAAAAATAACAAATAAACAAAATACAGTCGCTGTGGTTGATACGTATTTCTAAGATTATATATAATATAGCGACGACATAAATTGTAAATACAATTTAACAATAATAGTTATTGTAGATAATATGTATATTGTATCTAAATAACATTAATTATTCCTAAGTTTGTTCTTACGGCGTAATAGTAACATAGGTACTGAATATATAACTGACAGTAATTGTAATAAATTAATCATACTTATACCGAAGATACATATACTTACTACAGACATTTATACTTATATGTTTTTTTTTTTCGAATACAATACAACCACCAAGAGTATCCTATTCGATAGTATCCACCATAGGCGGCACTTGGTAAAAACTAATGAGGGTGCAAAAATTCTTATGATTCATAAACCAACTATATACAGCAACATACATTTCAAGGAATAATAAATAAAGTATTAACATTATAGAATTCTATGCGGTATTAAAGTGGTTTATCAATTATTATTATCGATAAAATTTGGTATTTTGCCCAATAATTCTTATATTAAATGTTATTTTTAACAACACACAATGAAAATTCGAAATGCATTTATTATACATTTCGTACAGCATAGTGCGCACACTTAGTGCTCTAAAATACACTATTTAGTCATGAGTTTGTTATATAGCAATATATAATAGATGATATTTTACTTAATTATTTTTGTCTGTTGTCTGTGGGTGCAAAATGATACTTCTGCCCCCGCAAAATAATTCTCATGAGTGCAATTGCACCCTCATGTCCCCCCCCCCAAATGCCGCCTATGGGCGGAACTATGCATATTTATTAGACTGGGCCATATTAGAGTCAATATAATTATAATAAATTAACACTTCGATTTCACTCATCCTTTGCAGAATCTTTTCTTTAAGTATTCTTTTTTAACTAAAATCTTAATATCTCTGCAAAAAAACTAATATATTTTGACAGTAGCCAATCTCAGTGACGTAAACTGGAGGTCGCAACACTTTGTTGCTACCCCATAAATGGGTGTCTAAAAATTAGTATAGATACCTGCTATAATTAAACATTATTGTTTATGAAATAATATTTTTAAATTATTATTATTAATTTATAATTGTAAATATAATATAATATATTATATTACCTATATGAGTACCTATATACCTACATTAACCTATATAAAACAAGCAATTTAAAATAAATGTAATACGTATAGGATTTTCAGATATCATACTGTAAAAACAATAATAGAGCATCGGGAAGTACGTAAACTAATTTTCCACATATTCATCTAAAAACACGAAAAATGCTAGGTACTCCAACAACCTTAATGCCCAATGGAAAAACCCTCAAACCTATGTCAAGTTAATTTAACTTAAATCAAACCTAAATCCTATAAAAGTAACATTAAATTCTCGGCCATATTATTATTATTCAACTCGGACAATTTTGTAAATAATTTTAAATACGTAAACATAGGCATAACTTAAGATTTTTCAAAGGGGAGACAATAATAATTTTCAACCATCCCTCCCTCAGCTTTTACAAAATTCTAACTATACGTATGTTTTGTATTATCATTTATGTACCTACAATATGAGGAATAATATCTTGAAATTCTATACAAACACCAAATGTGGGACGTAACAAAAATAAAAATAAACAACTTTTAAATTAAGTATAGGTATAAAAAAATAAGCAACATAAGAACTACAAAATTTTTTTTTGAAAATTCAATAAAAATAAATAACACATAACTTATAAAAAATACAAAAACATATTTGACAATTATACATTTTGAGCAGAGAAAATAATCTATTGGTTTTACAATAATGTTTAATTTATTGTTACTGTAAACTATATTTTGATAGGAAACAAGTAGGGAGTTTTGGGGGAAAGAGATTTTTAATAGAAAGTTGTAGTTGATACTTTAGAACAGTTTCTCAATCAGTGGGTTACGATTTACGATTATAATATATTAGGTGGGTAACGTAAAGTTTGGAAATGTATACAGGGGCGTAGCCAAGTTATTTTTTTTTTTTGGAGGGGGGACAGTGTCTTAACTGGACGACCGACTGATTGAACTTTTTATATGAGCAAAAAAGAAAAAAAAGACACGTTTAATAATTTAGCCGACTCCAAAACTCATTTCCCTAAAAAAATACTTCTTTAAAATTGTAAAAATTGTAAATAAGCAAAAGATAAAAAAAAAAAGGCCGCACGTAACAATATTGGCCGACTGTTAAGCTCAATATAATTCTTCTTTAAAAAAAAAAAAGATTATCAACTTTTTTCTCTTTTGAACCTTACACACGAATAGCCGACTGACAATACGATTTGACCGACTGAAGGAACTTTGGGGAGCAAATTGTCCCCCCCCCCGCTAGTTACGCACCTGAATGTATAATATGTATATATATATTTTTTAATATTATAATATTAAATTACTATAAAAAAAATATATACATTATACATACGTATAAAAAAAAAAAAATGTACGAATTGCTGAAACTGGTAAACCTCACGCACGATTGGTAAATCATTAATTTTACCGGCAATAAAAAACACAGTCGAAGTCATGTTTGATCAAAAAAGTTTAAAAGAAGTTAAAAGAAACCGCTTTCAAATAACACAGTTTCACGCCGAATCGATGCAATTTCTCAGTGGGTCGAACATATAATATTATACTAATCGAAAGAGATAATTTGAGTAAATGGTTTTCATTGCAAATAGACGAGTCCACCGATGTACAGGGTTTATCCCAGCTTATTGTTTATATACGTTACATATAGACGAATAAATCTCACGAGGATTTGTTATGCTGTGAACCAATCATTACAAGTACAAGTGATGAAATTTATAGCACCATTAATACTCGCATAACAACGAAAGGAATTGAATGGACGAAGTGTGTGGGGATATATGTACAGACGATGCCCGAGAAACGTGTGGTAATAGTAGACCGTAATTACTAAAATTCTTAAAATTAATCCCGATGTGTCAAAGATGAACTTTGCATCTTGTCTTCAAGATGACTTTAGAAATGTTTTAAACACATATGTTAAAATAGTGAATTTTATAAAAGAAACGCCGTTAAATTCACGTTTATTTGAGAAGCGACAAATCGCGTCTTCTAATTCACACTGAGGTACCCACGTTGGTTGATGAGGGGAAAGGTGTTAACAAGACTATTGTAGAACTTCGCAAACAATGGTAAACTATAATTATAGGTATATAAATCGGAAAATAACACTACCGAACTTCGCTCAAAATTGTATTTCGAATTAAATATTTCAAATATCAGATAATTGCTACAAATATAATATTATGTACCTACCTATATAAAACAATACTAATTTCAAAATTAATTTAAAAAATATCAAGGAAGTGTAGCTCTTCAAAATTTAGCTGCCCTCTCTCACACCTCCCAGTTTACTCTTATGCGTATAAATATACAATAATAATAATTAAATATTAAAACCTTTAATGCAAAATATCGAAAATTTTCACCGTAAAAAACAAAATATATTTTATGTTAAACTTAAACTTATTTTACGTACCTGGATAATAATTATTCTAATGTACTTTTGTAAATCACACCCTCATATTCTATTATAAGGTAGCAAAATATATATGATGGTAAATTTATATTTCTACAAAAATGTTTAAATTCAAGTTATTTTATACTTATATATAGGTAGTAGGTATATTTACAATCATTTAACAAATGAAGTTTATTTCCTGATTTTTTAAAAGGAAGAGTAACTGAAATACTTAAAGAAAAATATCAAAATTAATAAAAACCGATAAAATAGGTATACCTACTCATAAATATTAGTGATGGGCACTATTTAACTACCTATTCGATTATTCGACTATTGAAGTTAACTATTGATAACTACCAATTCAATTAGTTCAAACTATTCGATAGTCGGTATTCGGAATAAAATAAGTTTTGAAACGTTTCGATACTCGATAGTCAAACTATTTGAATAGTTTTAAAACCAATCCATTAATATAATTATTAATTATAATAAATATATTAATAAGACTGTAAATTTATAGCAAATGCATTTTTTTTTTCTTATAAAACGTAGGCTTTTTCATTCCATTTTATGAAATTTTTTTTTGTTAATTTCTGTTTATTTTAACACTTTACACAAATTTCATATAGGTAGCTTATTATTTTTTAATTTCCATCTTTTTAAAATACTTTATGACGTAGTATTCAAGTTAAGGAAACTAATAAAAATAACTTTTGAAATACAAAATACTAAATTATATTTTTTTTTATAATATAATAAGTAGGTACCTATATACATAATTTATATTTATAGTTTAATGTAAAATTTAAAATTTTGATCAAACTATTCATTAAAATTGGTTAATATTTTTATCTTTCAAAATTTTGCTTTAAGTGCTTTGAAAATGTAAATGCGCTTTAAATTGAATTTTTTAAACTTTTTTAGTCCATTAAATTCACAGCCCTGTGTATCGTACGTATATTATTATGTATGCTGTGCATATTAAAAAATATTTCTCAGGCCTCATGTATCTCGGTATCTTTTTATATTAAAGGGACAATAAATGGCAACGTTTGTGAAATATTCAGACTAGAATTTTGTTAAAGGTAAACCATTACCTTAAATTATATATTTGCATGTATATAGTCTTATATTTATACCTAACATGTTGTTCCGAAAAAAATTTCAAAGATGGCAAAAGTACTTCGACCTTTTATTAACAACCAATATGATATCGTACAGTGTACCATATATATATATATATAGTACATATATGCACGAGTGAGAATATTCGAAATACGATACATATTATAATATTACGATCGTGAAATTCGAGCTATTAATTAATAACAGACGATTATCGTGAGAGCTATGCGCAATACGTATAAGTAAGTATAATATATACAACACGTATAGGTATTGGATATCGTGTAGGTAATAATAATTATATTATAGTTTAAAAACAAGACGAGACAATAGTTGACGGAGCTTTTTTTCCGTGATCGCGAACCGTTAAAAAACTTGTTTACTTCGAATCTCTATAATATCTATACGTATATATACTTTTGTTATACAACTGCAGTATCAGACCTAAAAGTAATAATAACGATGATAATGATATCCGCGCTGTGGATTCATGGCAAAAATAAAAGCGAAATGACCGTCTAAAGTATACCGTTGCATAATAACACATGCAGACAATCTACAGGTGGTATTATATAGGTACAACAGGTATACAGACACTATCACTCTTGTTTATTAATAATATCTACTGGACATATGCATGTAAGCGTGGGTCAACCCTTCCAGGCAATTATTTTACTCCTCCTAAAAAAACGAAAAAACAAAACAAAATCCACTGCGTGCGTCCGTCCCGATATCGTGTGCCCTATAATAGTAGAATATTTAAACCACGAGCACATATATAAACGTGCACGTTACCGAACGTGACAACTTGTACGCCAGCGATCGCCAACGTGAACCCATTCGAGAAACGGATCCGAGTAATATAACACATATACCTGCTATACCACAACTATACAAAAATGAACACCTCCGTAAGTACCTACATTATAGATTCCAATATATTTCGTTTGTTGATCCAATTGTTCAAATTTTAAATAAACTAACTCGCAGATAATATAATAAATATAGTATAATATCAATCACTTTTTTAAGTTTAAACGTAATATTAAACCGTTCTTTTATTTTACTTATTTAGTATAACATTTAATTTAAATTATATTATATTATAACAATATAGACATTTTTTTGTTTAAATTTGTAAATCATATATTTTGTGATATTGTATTCACGATAATTTCGAGAAATCCCCCCAAAAAAATACAATATAATAGTAGTACATAGGTACTCTGTTTTCATTATTATGTGAAAACTTGTATTTAAAAATAATTTTATCGTTTCGTTTTGTAAATACCGATTATTTTATAGAACACATAGGTAAATATTAGGTAAGGCATCAAAGTATACAATAGTATATATAAAGAAACCACTTTTCACAATGCACATTATATAGCTCTACATTATAATATATTATGGATATGTTATACTTGTAAAAAACCATAATAACATTAACTACCTAAAACATCGTCTATATATTTTTTTTAAATTTTAAATTTTAAAAATTGTTATAATTTCATATTGTATCTATTAAAATTTGATCTCATAAGAGTTCTCGTATAATTTGTTAAAAAATATTATCCTTATAGTAATCAGAATCTATATATTATAATATTTATAAAGTTACTCTAAATACAAAAAAAAATAAATAAATACAAAAGTAAGCTTTACCTTAATAGTACACATAATAATGTAGTAAATAAATACAACATTACAGTTACAATCCTCTTAAAAAAATCATGATTAAAACCCAACTATAATAATAGTATAATAATAAGTATAATAATATAAATAATTATTTTCACGAAATACTTATCCATGCAAAATAATTTCATTCTTTCTATTTGTTCTATTTGTAGTATAATTTTATCTTATGAAAATTTATATTTTAATTCTATACATAAATTATCATATTAAAACCCTTAATAGAGTTAAATGAAAATAAAAATATAGGATATATATAGGTATATATGAATCGTAAAACAAATACATTTTCTTAGATTCAAAATATTTTAAAGTTTTCTCGAATTTTATATTTTAATTTAAACTCATTTTTTTAACTAATAATAACTTATATTATATTATAACTTAACAAAAATAATTTTAAAGTATAAAAAGCCTGAATTGTCTAGTATTTAATTGATTTGTCTTCATGATTTTAAGGTGGCCATTATTTTAACTATTCTCTCCGTGGCAGCTGCTGCTCCTACTTTCTGGCATGAACCAAAACAGTAAGTAATATACATATATTTAGTTAATATATTTATTATTTAATACGTATATATAAAATAATATGATGATGTGGGTATTCAGTGTAAGCTATACACGTGTTATATAACAAATACCTAAGTACCTTGTATTGCAGTGACCTATATACATAGATATATACGTTTGATTATGTTGTTTAACTTTCAACTTTCAAGTTATTGAACAAAGTTTTCGCAAACAATATTATGAAAAGTCATGTTAAGACTTTTAGATACATTCTACATGTATACAATCGCTTTTCAGTAGTTTTTAAATATATAAGTACCTATAGGTATAATTTGATATTTCGAATCTACTTGTTCTTATATACTTCTATAAACACAATATATAAATTTAATAATACAATATTATTAGTTTTGAAAGTTGTAGCACATTTTATGTAAGAAGCATATATTGTCTTATCATATTCTGTATAAGACATTTAAAAAATATTAAAATATATTCTAAAAGTAATCGAAACTAGTCCCATATTTTATTTTTGTATATAAGAAAGACATTTATTCAAAAACATATGCACGAAAAACAAACGAAAATTCATTTTAAAACGGTTTTAGTGGTAAAACACCTATTTTAAAATATATAAATGGTAATATTATATTGGAGATGACTTCATCGAAGCATCTGAACTGGGTCCCATATACTAGCGAGTGTACTTACAGGTAGTATACTAGTTAGGTTTCTGATTATTTTAAATACTATACTAGTTGGTCCAGGATTTTATTTCGTAATATACAAGTTGGGTCAGGATTTATTTTCGTAGAGTGCACTATAATTTAATCACAGTTTTCTTTTTTTTTTTTTTTTTGTTTGTACATTACAAATACATATGAGTAATATATTAGGTGCTCACTATTAATTATTGAAAAAATATAAATACAACATTTTATCAAATATTCAATCGGATATATATATATGTGTGTGTGTGTGTGTGTGTATTATGTATTAATTCTGTACGTGTATGTGTATAGTACTTATCAAAAAACATTCGGGATCGAAGTATAGAAATTTTAATTTTGGGACCCAACTCGGTGCAGTCATCGGTGATTCACGATACTTTAATTATACTGTTCAATATTGCGTGTACAAAAACCCAAATATACTTTTTTTCGAATTACATAAACGTTTTTAGTAATTTATATTTTATAAAACGCCGATAAAATCATACCCAAAATACTGTTCTTTATATATTTGATAATAGGTGTTTCAACTCTAAGATCACATTAAGAGGTTGTTTCATTTATTTTTAGTAGACGTATTTTTACTAGATACTGAAAATCATTAGTTCTCTCAAAAAGATAATTTAAACGTCTTTCAATAATTGTTTAATTAAAATTTCCTATACGTTTATTATAATATATGAATTATATATATTATATAAATATGAAAATATTATAATCACAAAATAACCCCTTAAATACGACTTTATAGAGCATCGTCATACAAGAATGTCATACAACCAGTCTTTTTAAGGCGTTAAATATAGGCAATTTCAAGAACATTTTAAGAAAAATAAAAATCTAATACTATTGAAAAAATGTTTAATACACATTTTAAAATAAATTTATCGTTATGTAAATATAATATTAAAAAATATATAAATGTATGTTTATGCAAAACAAACGAAAGTCATTTTAAAATGGTTTTGGATAGTTATACCGATAGTTAAAACCGATGATATAGTTATATCATAGGTTTTAACATTTTTTATTATTCAATTCATTATCGAGGATATGAAAAGTAATTTTTTTAAATCGCTATAAAACTTTTTGTAATTAATAATCCAAAATCACCGAATACGTTGTCTATACTATCCTGTTAATGAGTTTTAAAATAAATTCAACTCTAAAATAATTTTTTAATGCCATTTGTTTATTTTTGTGAACCCATTTTTACTAAGTAGGTACTGTAAATTTTCGATGCGACGTTATATTAAATTACAATTACAAATACTTATATACAAAATATATAATAAATCCTCTTAAATTAGTAATAAATAATATGACATTTACATATAATATAAGCATTTATATTATTATTTGTCGTGTCTAGCGAACATCATGTAATCCACGTACCATACCACGTACACAAAGTACCAGTTTACATCAAGGAACCCGTATATATTAAGAAACCTGTGTACATTTACAAAGAAGTCGATCATCACTACGATCATCATTATCACCACGATGACCACTACGATCACGATGACCATCATTATGATAGCCATTGGTATTGATAAGACTAAAATGTATTTATATAATAAGTTTAAACATTCAAGACCTACAATTTATATACATACCTACTATAAAACACAATTTTAAGTCGCGAACTTGAATTTTATTTTATTTTATTTTTACCATGTAAAATGCCATACCTGTAGTTATAATAATAATATATACATAATATCCCTTCGTTTTACCTCAAATTTTTTATATACCTATATAATAATTGATAAAATATAGTATTTTCATTGTTATTATGTTCTCCTGTATTTAACGATGATTTAATTCAATTATTGAACATTATTTTAGATTAAAATTAAAATTATAGTATCAATAAAAAGTTGTTAATTTGCAATTGATTAATTTGTTTTATATACGCGTACCTACTTATAACCAAGGTTTAGAATACCAGTATTAACTTTAAATATGGTTTCGGTTTTGGGTTTTCGAACGATTTTTGATTTTGTTATTTTACTGCATGCCGACAAAATACTGCGTCATGAAAAAAATCGCTATCAGTCCCACTAACGCAAATACGCGTTATTGAATGTTTTTAATTGTTCTATTAATAACATATAATCGGCATGACTGTATAAATAATATTGTAAATTGTACCAAAAATCCAAAGAGATTTAGAAAAAAATGTCGATGCAATATTAAAAGCAGGAGAAGAATTCTTAGTTTTCGATAAATATAGTCACTCCCAAACTGCTCATGGCGGTCATGCGAAAACCGGGCAGTCGCGGCAGTACTTATCAAGATATAACAACACCGTATCGAAGATAAAATAGTAAATACCACACGTATGATATTTTGTGCTTTTATTATGCATAATTTAGGCAAGTTTTGTCACAAATATGATTTAATAATTTATAACCTTATGAAAAATGCTAAACCGTACGATTTTGGAAACTCCTGTTTATCGTTTACAAAAACATAAGTATCTTTATCAGGCCCCGGACACTCTTTCAAATTAACATTGTTAGTATACTTATCACAGAGAAACGTGGGGGCCATATTCCTATTTAGCAATAAGTGTGACCACATACTCAATGTTGTATAATTTATAATAT
>JAIPRL010003516.1:0-46236 GCA_025469235.1 Pemphigus obesinymphae
ATAATAAAAACTACGAAACAAAAATCAAGATTATCTAAACATAAATTAAATCAAAATCTAATGAATAAAATAAAAACAAAAAAAAAAAAATCGGTGTGAAAGTAAAAATTAAAACTACGTTATTTAAAATCAAAAATATAAAATACTGGTATTTAAAGTAAAACCGAAACCAAAATTTTTGAAACCCGTATTTTGAATCGAAATCAAAAATGCGAAATACCAACAAAGTTAAAACCGAAAACGAAATTGTTTGAAACTGGTATTTCAAATTCAAATTGAAAATGTAAAACACTGGTATACAAAGTCAAAACAGAAATCGAAAATATAAAATACCGGTATACAAAGTCAAAACCGAAATCGAAATATTTTGAAACCGGTATTTCAAATCGAAATTGAAACCGAAAAAAATGTAAAACCGGTAATCGAAATCGAAATCAAAACCGAAATATTTTTTTACGGTTTCAAGCCCTGGTATAAAGGTATTACGAAGCCGTTGACAAAATATTTAACGTCCTACAACATGTAAACACATCGCGGTCGAGTTTCGAGGCAAAAACCGGTTTGGTTGATTCAATATATTTATTTGCGTTCCATAATATATCTACTAATAATAAATGGATATATGACAATCAAAATATATTTGATATTATTTATATATTATGTACACAATCGTACATTGTTTTTTATTTTTAAAATGCATATTTATTCTAATCTAAATAATCATTGTACACGTAGATTTTGTAAGGCGTTAACACACAACTTGAACACCCAGAGAAAACGCCACTGGTCATGTAATCTACTTAATACTTCTGTGACAATGTTGGTAATAGATAGGACTCAAATTGAAAAAATAGAAGAGAGGATAATCTCGGGCTTACAATAAATTACCGTTTCCTCAAACTATGTAACTATAATATACTGTATTTAATAAATACTAAGAGTGTTTACAAAATAATATAAAATAAAACTCCGTTTCCCTGCTCATCCTCACCCCAAAATTTGAGCACTGGTAATAAAACATTAAACACTTAAGTAAAAGATAAATTAATAAATGTACATTTTCATTAGGCCAATTTTTATTTTTATTAGTATTTATAGGCTATAAAAAGAATATAAAATATCGAGTACATACATAATATATATAAATGATCACAAACAATAAATGTAATATTTTTTAATTTTTTATCGTTTCAATCCCCAAAAATACAGAGCTGTAGGTGTATATATATATATTGTATAAAAGATTATCTATATAAATTGTTTTAGACAAATTACGTTTTTATTCAAAATAATGGTTTAGTTAACTTACCATTGTTTTTATAGATAAGATAAAAGATAAGTTATTATTTATTTAAATATTCCAACACTGTTCCTTTATGAAAGGTAAATATGTTTCGCCCATTGGTCTTATTAGGATTTCAGCAATCTATAAAATAAAAATCAATTTTCAATAAATTTCAAGTATTCAATTAGGTAATAAATTATTTTGTACAATTTATCACATTTTAAATACATAAAAGAAAAATATTTTCCGCAATTGACTTAAATAATAAATAATTGTGAATAAAAATCCATACGGTCAATATTTCAATTTTGGTTTATCTAAGGTTTAAGACTTAAATGAAACTAAATATTATGATCAATATGAACCTTAAAATTGGTGGAATATATTTTCAGTCTATCGCTATTGTTATTAGCTAACATTTAAATAAATAATATTTTGTTATTTGTTTTATGATTAACCATAAATATTATCATATTAATTAGTGGGATAGCAATAATAATATGATCACAAAATATACCACAGTTTTAATTTTTCAAGCCTTCAAATGTTTAATTAGTTTTAAAAAGGTTTAAATTGTAATACTGTATTTATTTTTATTAATTTGTAATATTTATTTAAAATAAGCAAACTCAATAATTATTGAAAATATTTTTTAGTCTCATAGCTTGTAAAACATTCCAAATATATTTTCCATTATCGTTTATGAATCGACGTTTACGAATTACTTCAAAATTACCTATAGTGATTAACATATGACTGGTTTTAAGGAATCTAATTGTAAACGTCTAAGTCTACGCAGAAATACAATAACCAAAAGAAATTCGTTGTCATCATGAACTTGTGAACATGTGAACTTGACGACAACTAAGTATTCATAATATTGTATTAGTTAACATTTTTAATATTGATTCATATATTACAAGTATTTACATTTCACAACAATAATTTATTATAACTTATTAATATTCCAAATTATGACAAACTTTTAGGACATTCCTAACGTCTATTTTCTTGCTTAAGTGTCTTTCAAATATTTTTTTGATACTTAAAAATAAAAATGTCCCAACAGCTTATAATTTATTATAGACAATAATTTCATATATTACTTTTGTACTTTTGTAAATGTATTCTCTAAATTTTTTTATTCTCATGTTCCCTCAACAATATATGTTTGAACAAAAGTTTAAAGTTGAGTAAGACGAGAAAATTAATTATTATTACTATTATTATTCTATCTTACTTATTATTTTATTTATATTTTCTGGATAAAAATACATTCGTTTCTATTTAGTTAGTTTTTATAAATCTATTCTAGGTCTAAATTTTAACAAATTAAAAACTCACGTTAACTCTTTGCGGTGCGGCCAAAGCGTATACAATTGCATCAGCTATATCTGATGGTTTCAATATAGGCAAATTGGGAGAGAATCCTTTAACCATTTCGGTATCCACTAAACCTGGACTGATACTCTAAAAATAATGACAATTTATAATTAAGTAAATATTTGATATTATAAACATTTGGGAATCAAGAACGATAATAATTATTTACAAATGAAAAACTCATTTTCGTAAATAGTATACCTACATTAAAATGTTCATTTTTATTTTATTATTTTATTCTGACAAATACACGGTGAAAAATTATGTTTAAAGTATATTATGTCAAAATGGAGTATTTTATGGGAAAAAAGGGAAATTAGCTTTATTTGATATTTTACTTGGAATTTATAATTATTATTATTTAATCACTAGATCACAAAAATAATATACTTCTAACTTTTATACTACCTATATTTTTAATAACTATGTTGTTTTTTACAATGCAAACCAAATATCAAAAAAAAAAATTTTGATTCACACTGAAGATGACAATCTAGTTGTTAAAATACGTATATAGAGTTATAAGTATATAATATTTTATAGTATAATAGATTCAAGTGCTGAAACTAAATCGCATTTCAAAGCCATTTTAATTAAATTTATCCAAATCCAAATTGATAAATCTTTATTTCGATTTATACAAAATTTAGTATTATTGTATTTAATATCTAGTTGACTTTTTTGTTACTTAATCTCAACAAAAATTGTAATTAGATTTTATTACCTCAACTAAAAAAGAACATGTGTTACGTACATATTCTAAGGTATTGTCCAGGAATAGCATTTAAAATGTTTCAAACATTCTTTGTTTTTCTAACTTTTGAATTCGTCTAAATTGCATAGTGTATTATAGTTATAAATTTATAATCGGTTAATGATGACTTATTTTATATAATATATGTTATTATTATAATTAATATCGCAAATATAATAAATTAGGATTTTCTAATATTATACCTACGCACAAAACCGTTACATTCTAAATGGTTTAAAACATTGTTACAATAAGTTACCGTGACTCTGATTGGTAATTTCTGCAAGGCTAAAAATTCTCTCAGACTTTCGGTGATTGAAACATTACTAATCTTGGTCGCGCCATATATATGCACATCTGCCATTAATGTCGGTGGGTAATGCCCAGCATCGCTAATCAAATAAATATAAATCAATAATAATTATTATATATAAATATTGTTAACACGGCCAAAAGTCAATAGAAATATATTATTATTTTTTACACCAGGGATGAGAAACTGGCGGCCCGCGGTCTACATCCAGCCCGTAGTCCCTTTTTATCCGGACTGTCTTTCGAAATTATTATCATCTAAATATGTACTACAATTTACTTCAAATATAGCAAAAATAGCCAGACAAACTGTATATAGAAAAAATGATCAATAATAAAACATTTTATGTTAAACTTAAATATTAGTTTATATCATAGACATAAAATGTATTAATGAATTAGTTTCACATAATAATAAAATATCAACTTTATATCTGGCCCGCAATCATTTTAATTTTCAGAAATCGGCCCTCTAGTTTCTTTGTGTTGTCCATCCCTGATCTAAACACTTACCTGTTGATATTTATTATATGACCATTGATTTTGAGTTCCTGCATTATTTTCACCGCTTCTTTACTACAAATACTAGGCGCTAACACGTTGGTGTCAAACATAAGTTTCCAGTCATCTGGATTTCCTGTTAAATTGGTGTTTTTAAGTTTAGAGTATTATTGCTGGTTTAAAAAAATCCAATCAATAAAGTAATTATAAATGGGTGTGTTTTAAATAACATCAAAGGGTTAATTGTGTTGCATAGACCATGTTAATTGGTATTTACATTAGATACACACGGTTAAAGATCTGAAAACTGTATAATCGTAAAATCAAATATACAGTAAATAAACAATAAAACAATTTTAAGTAATAATACGATTTTCATAAATTTAATTTTTGTCTGTGTTTTTGAGTTTTGTGACTGGTCTCAAAAATATCTTGGTGTTAAATACAAAACTAACTAATCGTTAGAATTAGATTTATTTATTATTGAACTATTCGACAATAGGTGTCAACTATTTGAACTACATAATAATCATTACTTATAAGTTAATATTATTGTAAGTTATACAGGCCATATCATTTTGAATCATATCTTATAAGTAGGTACTTATGTAGTTATAATAAAATAACATTTCATACGATTAAAGTCTTAAAAAAGTGTATACTAAAAATTGTTGAATTAAAAATAAATGGCCACCATTTTATTTAAATTATTGTAATATCTAACGTTATGATAAAATATGAATGATTTTAAAGAACATCTATGTATTTAACTGCCTTTAAATTATATGAATATAAGTATATTTTAATGATAAAATGCATGTCAATATTTCATTTAATATTGTATATGATTAAATAAATTATAATATTTAATTCACATCCGGGATTTTTTCAAAAATGGACTCTTTTTAAAATGAAATATTCAATATGAGGTTAACATAATTAAAGACATTTTTATTTGATACCTAAATAATCGAATTGATGTTAAAGCTCATAGCAGATTTTAGGCTTTTTAAGGATATGCAAAATTCTTAAAATTGTAAATATATCACAGTCTTCACTACCATTGTTTGGAATTTTTAATTCTGTGTAATTGTGTAAATTTGTCTGAATATTATGTATTATAATTTGTTTACCCAATACGTCGCTATACTTCCAAACACCAGCATTGTTCACTAGTATGTCAACCGATTTAAATGTGGTCTTAACCCATGCAAATGCTTCCAAAATGTTTTTTTTGGAACACAAGTCAACTCGAAAGTAATGGAATTCTCCCTGTTTTTCCATAACCTCTTCTTGTAATTCCTGTACACGAAAACAATAATTTATTGGTTTCTAAATTATGTGTTTCTTTCATGTCTGTACTTATATCTTTTTTTTTTTTTGTAGTTGCATAGAAAATTTGGTGTAAAGAACAATTTTTATAATAAATTAATTTTATTAAGTAAGTACTTTAAAGTGGTCATCTTTTGATTTTATCAGTAGTTTTCTTAAGCTTAAAGGAAATGTAACTTTTATTATGAAAATATTTTATAAATTCAGGAAACATTAAATTTTCTTTTTTTTATGTGTTATATCAAACTTTGCTCATAATATTGTCTTTGGAATGAAATTATTTATCTTTGATTCAAAATTGAATATAAAAATAATACACTATCCTGTGTGAGGACCAATTTTCACCGTTTGTGTCTGAAGGATTAAAATTTTTTTTTTTTTATAAATATTTTAAAAATTGATCAATTATTTGATTTTTAATTTTCACCTTAAGTCTGTCTTCCCTCCTAGCGAATCCGACAACGATCAATCCTCTGTCGACCAATTGTCTGCAAATCTCGGCTCCAATTCCTGACGAAGCTCCTGTGACTATAGCTACTTTTCTTATCCATTTCTCCATATTCGGATCAACTAATAGTTGATTTTGTATATCGCGAGTCGATACTTTATCGAGAAAAAAAATAATGAACACACGTCAGTAAAACTAAACGTATAACATCACATAGAGATACCCGACAACTGTACAAATATTTTACATATATATTTAGATAAAAAAATAAGCATATACATTCAATGGTAAATTATATTACTTATTTATGTGTACTAGAGTGTTATGCATAACGTGTTTACATTAATAAATTCAAGTACAATGTTCCTATTATCTGAATATATAATATAAACCTCTTAGGTATGTGATAAATTTGAGTTCAATGCAATATTTAAATTAACAAGTTTTTAATATATTGTAACGCAATATATTTGTAATTTAAAATAAGTACTGTATTTTATAACAGCCGAAGAGTTTAAATCGAGGCGTAGTTAGATAAACATGTCATAAATGTGTTCATAACTAAAAATATTGATTTTTTTTTATACACGAATATATATTATATAACTTACAAAAATACAAATTTTAGTGATATTCATGAAGTTGGGAGAGCAAAGTCAACATTTGTATATGAAAATCAACAAATTTGTTGGTCATTGTTGAATGATTCCCAAAATTTGTTGGACAATATTTTTCGAATTATTACATTTTTAATAATTGCTCTGCCAACTTCACAATTTTTGAAAATGTTCAAAAAAACTATCCAATAATTTCAATATGGATCTTTTGGTCATTTTTGGAGCAATTTAAAAATTTGTTGGACCTTGGTTTATTTTATACGAATTTTTGAAAATGCTCTACTAACTTCATGCCAACAGAGAAACTTTTAAAAATGGTCAAAAATAACTGTCCAACAATTTAGGTATGAATTTTTTGGTCATTGTTGGAGTGTTTAAGACAACTTGAAAAAAAAAATGTAGGAGATTTTTTGCGAATTCAAGATTTTTAAAATTACCTATTTTTGCAAATTTTGTTAAAGAAATTCACATTTTGTATTCTTTTTGACGTTAAAGTAGTTATAAAAGAACAATTTTTTAAATTTTCGCCAATTACGAAAGGTGAATTTATTTGTACACAAAACACTTTACCCTGGATAAATTTATTGAATAAGTCAGAACTAATTGTATTTTAAATAGTTTCATAATGTACACTGTGCTAATGAGACAATGTTTTTAAAACTTGGGAACTTTGCGATAATGAGTTTAAAACGATTGACGACAGAAAATATTAGTAATGATCACACAAATTTGATAATTCCTCACTTTAAGGAAAATGAAAATAGTTTATTATATTTAACATTTATTGATTCAGATTAATTACCGAGTTCTAGTTGTCAGCCTATATCAATTGATTTTAAAGATTTACCAATTAAAACAGATATAAATATGTAAAATTTATTCGATAATAAATTAAACTTAGATAGTCTATAACTAATGTAATACATATAAATATTATACAAACATTGAAAAAACAAGAAAAAATTATATTTACTATCATAAAGTCTTGGCCAAAACGTCGGAAGATCAAAGATTTATTATTTTTCTGTTTCAGTTATATTTTTTTGAAAATAATATATATAATCTATAATATATGAACATTTTAAAATCTGTCTTTTCTTCATTCCATTTTGACGATATTTTGGGTTTTTCTTTTCCATAATCCATTCCTGGCTGCATGTACGTTTTTAAAAATTGCTTATAAAATGAACATTGTAAACGAATTTGTAACTATATCGTGGTATATAAAACCAAAAACATTAGCTTTTATGATAATATTTACCTGGTAATGACAGTAAATATTATTTAAATTTAAAATATGTATATAGTCATCGATTGTGTAGGAAGACCGGGTTAAGTTGACGACCTTAATGTTTCAACAACTATCCTAGGATAACCAGTGGATAAAAACACTTAAAATTTTACACATATAATCTTTGGTATACTATGAATAATAATTGGTAAGTTTTTATTTTCTTAATAGTTGGTATTTTTTCATTTATTCATAATCTGAGTAGATTAGCCATTGTCGTCAACTTGCCCCTACTCCGGGGAAATTTGACATAGTGTATTTCCTTTAGTGTAAAAATAAAAAATGTACAATACAGTAATTAATAAATACTTTATTTAATATTAGATAAAATGAGATTAAAACAAATATTAAATCTCTATGAAAAAAAACCTTGCTTCAGGAATATTAAATTGTTTTGCAATACTATACCTAGGTTGATTTCTTTTCATTTATACAAAGATCTAGTGGTTTTTCCATCGAAATCTTTGACCACGATCTTCTATCCGTTTTCTTTACATATTTTCTAGCCATATTGTCCTAACAGATACATAAATCATAGTGTAACATTTTATCACAACATTTTAGACAGAATCGTCAACTTGCCCCAATTTATATTTATTAGAAAACTACAAGTATTATAATTAAATCAAACAAAATAAGTATACCATTATAATATTGCTAACAACTATCACTAACTACATTTACAACAATAAAAAGATTTATTCACATTATATTTTGTAGAGACCTTACTGAATACGGCTGTCAAATTTTAATTTTGATAAGGTAAACAAAAAAGTGATAACACAGGTGCGATTGATATCAGATACTTGTGATTATCATTATAATTTATATCAATATATTGATGTGTTCTTAAATTGTTATAAAAATTAGTGATAGATGTCGTAATAAATCGTTAAAATCAAATTCGTCAACTTACCTCACACGTCAACTTGCCCCGGTCTCCCTTAATATATAATACGGAATACAATTAAAAATATTAATACATTTTATGGACAAGTAAATTTTTGAATAATTCTACAAAATTTAATTCTATAGAAATTAAATTTATCATAATAGTAGTAATAAATATAATATATAGGTACTTATAATTACTCAAAGTATTTGAATACTTTTTTTGTATTCTATTACTATTTTAAATACTTTTCGTAAAAAGTATTCAAATAAGTATTCTGAATACTTTTTTTGTATTTTTTATTCAGTAAAAAATTAGTTTTTCTGAATTAGGAAAATAAATTCGAATTTTTTTAACTAAACAATATTTTAACACATTCACCCGTGCGGCTATAATTTGGAACATACTTAATATGTACCTACTCGAAACTTATATTATAATAAAATATTGTATATATATGTAATATGTATATATTGTATAAACCTATACTATATATTATATCATTTAATAATATTTATGTACCTAAATGGCTAATTTATTCAACAGTTTTATTGTTTAATTAATTATTTTATTTATATAGCTGATTAATATCACCCAATGACCATTGTCGCCCATAAAATTTCCCATGTATATTGTCATTTTTGATTATTTTTATATGTCATCCCTTCCCAACCCATCATTAGGTATTATCTCACCATATTTTTTTCTATCTGTACCAAATTTGGTTGAAATTGTTCCAGATGTTCTAGAGTTATAATGGAATCATCATATATACACACATTCATTTTTATATATACATAGTAAAATATCGAACCATCAAACATTAATTATCAAACCGTCAAACCATTCCAATATTAAGTAAATTTAGTAGCAAAATATATATATATATATATATTCTAAAAGTAGGTATTTGAATACTTTTTTAAGTATTCCAATATGTGTTTAGAATACATTTTTTGAAAAGTATTCGAATACGTGTTCTGAATACTTTTTCATCTAATTATTCAAATACGTATTCCGAATATAAAATAAAAGTATTCTTTACGAGACTGGGTATTTGAGTATTACTCTTAAATCATAATACTTTTTTCAACAGTATTATTCAAACTTTCTATATGTATTCAAAGTTATTTTGTTGTAAAAATCAATTAAAAAATTTGTATACGAATTATGTGTAGGTATATAATATAAATAAGGATGCCACACCATACGTTTTTAAGAAAAGGATACTTTTTAAAAGCAATTTTAAGAAAATTGGAAATTTCACAATTAAAAATTGTTTTAATATATTTTAAAAGTATAAATAGTCTTAATAAATATCTTTATTAAAAACAAATAAAAAGCATTTTAAAATTATTTTATAGGTAAAAAACCTATTATAAAATATGAAGGGCTCTATGCAAGAACAAGATAACTACATTTTTTTTTTTTTCAAAAATGGTTTTTTGGCAGTTTTGAATTCAGAAAAATTTTACGAGTATAAATGTGCATGAACAAGATAGATAGTATAGGAAATATAATGTAATTGGAGCTGTCTGGTTTTTTTTCCGCCCAAGAACCAGATAGCTCCGAATAGTTAAAATAGTTGTTATTGTTTCTTAAAAAATTATATCTAATCAATTTCTTATTGATCGCATCAAGGTCTAATGTTACCTATTTCAATTATATTGTTCAATACTTTATGCACAAAAAACCTTATGTTTACTTTTTAAAATGCTGTTAATTTTTTTAGTAATTAATACTTACTCTAATACCAATGAGATTGTCTCCAAAATATTGCCATTTATATATTTTATAATGAGTGTTTTACCTAAAAATTACTTTTAAAGGTCATTTGGTGGACATGTTTTGACTATTGAATATCATGGCCTATCGTCCTATTAAATAAAATTTGTATCAGTACTTCCTCCAAAAATTTAACTCTTGAATTGCATTTATTTATTAAATATATATTAATGTAATTTATTATATGGCTAAATAAGTATTGAAATAAATAAATTATAAAATTAAACTTTTCCTTCTAAATGAAATGTATTCAAAATATATAGAATATATTATATATTATAACAAATGTACCTATTTAATTCAATTCATTGCTTTATTTAATATATAATATATAATATGATATTTAGGTACCTATAATAATTACTACAGTAAATAAAAAAAAATTTATGGTGAAAAAATAATTAAACCTTTGTAATTTCATCGTATATACTTATTTTATTTTTATAATAATAACTTTAAACATTGTTCCTTTTTTATCTTTTCATTAATTATCTATTCGTTTTGGAATATTAATGTATTTGGTCCTCTCTCTGTCTCAATGTTTTAATATTCCAATATTACAAAGTCAACGTAGGTAGTAGTTATCAAATATGTTAACACATTTGAAAAAAAGCACAATTTATTAAAATAAAACCATTATTGAGAGTTAGTATTTAAGAAATACCAATAATTTGTATATATTTCAATAATTATTTTATTCTATAAAATGTACTTAATATTTTTAATTTATATTTTATGTAAGTAAAATTCTATGACGAAATCCGAGGACCCTAAAATTTGAAACCCCGGTGAAATGCACTCCCTGCACCCCTAATAGCTGAGTATATTTTGAAAAAAAAAAAACAATACATTATATATATTATTTAAAAATAGAGTTTGTAAAAAAAAAAAAAATCTTTTAACATTTATTGTTATAATGTAATTTTATACCAATTCGGTTACCATAATACACCTTAAACTGTGGTTACTCTTGATTTAATTTGTAAACAGACATTGCTAATATAATTTCTGGTATATATTTATTATAACGAGTAGTTTTATAATGTATTATTGTAGACAAATATTAAAAATAACTATGGGATTAATCATTTTAATGCTCAAATGATTGTGAAAATGATCAAAGATTTCTATTAATTGTAAAAATCCTAGGAATAATTTTGAAATCATTCTTTTTATAACAATTCACAATACTCGGTTATGAGTATATTATACACTCGTTAATATACTTTGACTAATAATTAGTCCAATAACACTAATTGTATATTAAAATGTTGATAATTATAGTTATTTATTAAGTCTATATAATTCATATTTATAAAATTATAGACAAATTGAATATTTTAAATACTCCGGTAAATCGGTAATCATTTACAGTATTATGTTGCATAAATTACATCAGCACCAATACTAGTAGATAATTATACTAAATATTACTTAATATATTTATCTAATTGTTGGCAATAGATCGTAAAACATTTATCTAGATTAAAATAAAATACAAATTAATTTTATATACCTAGATAAAAAAAATATAATTTTTTAATTTCAAATGTGTTTAATTATTAGTATAAAATATGGAGTTCAAACACAAAGCAATACTTATATACAAATATTATTGAAAATATGTTTCAAAAAGTAAAAATCTCATGTTTATTGTAGCAAATTCTAAATTTCCAGAATATTAATAAGTGCTTACAAATTATAATATAATGGTTATAACACTTATATAAATAAAAATTTTAATCTCAGATAATAAAGTTATATAGCTTACTTGTATTTGTATAATTAGTTAATAGTTAAATAAATAAATAATTAGGAAAGAGTAATTGTATAATAAAAAGTAAATAATTATTTAGATATTCCAACACTGTTCCTTGATGAAAGGTAAATATGTTTCGCCCATTGCTCTTATAAGAATTTCAGCAATCTGTCAAACAAAAATTAATTTTCGATAATTCAATTAATCAAATAAAAAATAATTTTGTACTGTAATATTTTAAATAAAAAAAAAAAAAAAAATTGATAAATATCTATTATTATTAATACCTATTATTATAGGGTATCTAAGATTATTATGTCAATATGTTAAAAGTTCATAAAAAATATCTTTTTTTCCCCAATTTCACTATACGCGCGTAAATTTAACCTCCTACTATATCCGATTTGTTCAAACTGATACCAATACTTTGCAACTAATTTGAAATATTTTTCTACCAATATAAAGAATTTGCAACTTCGTGTTTACGCCAGAATTACGTGTATATAAATATTAAGTATTATAAACAATAAACTAACGCAATGACGTATTTACGAGCTGAGTTCCGGGTTGTGAGCCCCCCTCCCCAGAATAAAATAAAATCCGGAAAAATGTATTATTTTTTTTTAGGACTTCTTTTAGGCTTTTTACGAATAAACTATTAATTGTCGCGATAAATTGCTCAGATTGTAGCCGCCGCTGCAGCACCTGTGCACGTTCAAGATGCGTGTATCGTCGATCGTCGTGGTCGGTTAGTTGGTATATCAGAACCAAAAAATATCGGATTTAAAAACTTAAAAAGCTAGGGACTTATAATTAATTTTTTTGAGATATAGTTTTTAAACAATCACTAAAAAATGACTGAAAAAAGAAATATGAATGCCCTAAAAATGAATATATTGACTACATTTGAGATTCTGGACGGTGTATGTAAAATATTTTTAATTTTACGATTATGTTTGTTTTATATTTTTCTGTGAGCAATTATCGACCAAAAGACTTGACGTAATGATCTAACTTCTTCACGCGTACCCATTTTTTGATACAAAATTTTATTAGAATGTACTTTGAAGAAGTAATATATCGATTTTTGAAAATACATGAAAAAAAAAATTATCAAAAATGGTGAACATTAAATATTAAATAAATTTGATTCAAAAAATATATACGGGTTATAATAATGGTTATTTGTTCATAAATCCCCAAATATTGGTTCAAACATTTGAACATTTTACAGAGTACCTATATACGTTTTACTCAAGCACAAAAAAAATAAAAATAGTATTTTAATAATAATTAATGTACTTATATATATATTTTTTGTATTTAAAATGTTTTAAAATATGATTTGAGTTGAACGTGTCACGTGGTTTTTAGGTTTTTTTTTATCATTTATTACTAAACTAAGAAATAATAAACTTTAAAATTAGAACTTAAAAGTTTACAAAATGAATGTTTTAATAGGTAGGTAATATATTTTTCAACACACTTGACCTATCTTGTAGTCTGAATATTAATGTAGTATTTTTGTCAAAGACTTAATATTTTCACCAGGTATACTTATGCCTGAATATAATACTTAAAATATTCTTAGTTTTCTAATAACTATCTTAAAATTATTTAAAAATAATACCACCATTTATCTACACATGTACCTACAGTATTTTTTTTATATATTAGATACTGTTAGAAATTTAATGAAAAATTTGTGAATTGAAAATATATAATGTTGAAAAATTATTTTGTAACTCATTTTTATTCATGATTCTTGATCACACTATTTCCATGTGATGTAAAATATTTTATAAAAATATTCTAAAAATATCAAAATAAAGGCTAAAAATTGAAATAAAATATTTTGAATAGAGATTATTTACAAAACAAGTGCACGGACCATGCAACCTCCACCGCCCTTTCACCATTAACCAACAGTCCTTTGTATGTCAGCTAAGTGGTTTTCAAAAATCATGACAAACGCGCCTAAAATTATTTTCGGATTATGAGATACCTATTAACTGTATTTTTAACGCAAATAACCTTATACAAAAATGACAAGGAGCGGATAATAGTGAACTTAATATTTTAGCAATTAAAAAAAAAAAAAACCAAAAGTAATAAAAATCAATCAAGATAGGGAATGAACACATATCACGGAAGAAATAGAAAAAATTAAAAAACGATTTATTTAGCAGGGAAAAAATAACAAATCATTTTACCCTAATTAATTTATTAGACACAAATACACTTTTTGGGTTAATACAAACCTCTAGAATGGGAGTAATCCAACCTAGTCTTTTAGGATCAGAAGAATTACTTGTAAAATTTAATGAAATCCAAATTTGGTTACCTAGTGGTTTCCCTGTAGAAATAAATGAAGATAATATACAAGAAATGCTCATACTTTCAGATATGACATTTTATTATTCTAATGACAATATTATACCCATTTACATTGAGTATACATAGTAGTAGCATATATTATATTATAGTATATCATTGTATTATATTATATAATACCATTATCACGATTATTAAGCAATTAGCAGATTTAACGAACTCTACACGACCTATGATGATTTCGATCAAACTTTTTGTAAACCTGAACGTGATTTCCATATTTGATCTGAAGTTTATTTTCTACACCCTCGTAGTATTTTACCTATTTGTCAAGTAGCCTTAGAAGACATCTAACAAGAGATATCTGTACCATTCATCGAGAAGGGTATTTTATAAGAGGAGGCAGGACCTCCTATTCAGACCTGAATTATAATTATATCCGAAATTAAGAGAACATTTTTATGTCAGTCTGAGAACTTTCTCTAAAAGGAGAGATAATGTAGTAATCAAACTATACGTTGTTTACTACAAATGTGTTTATTACACATTTTTACAATTAGTTCCAAAATACTTTTTTACGTAGGTATACCGATTATCAGTTGATAATATGTTTACGTACTTATTCCCATCTATTATATATATTATAAATGGTACCTATAGAGCTTTCGTAGCTCTTTGGATCTATTTTTACTTTTAGACTTGTGAGTTGAACTTATGTATGTCGTTACTACTCAAAACAACATCGCTGCATACCTCTGAATTCCTCCAAATCAACCTTTCATTTAAACGTGTAAAAATTTCAAATAATATATTTTATATATTATAGTTCTTATATTAGTTAAATGAAATTATTTAGTTATTTAATTTTTTTTTATAAAAATATCAATCCTGTTTGCAACGTCCAAGAAACCAACGGACACAGTAGTAAAATTGTAAAATAATAGGTACGCATTATAGATTTGGAGTAATTCAATTCTATCGTTTATTATTATCTGTAATTATTTCATTTTGTAAATAAAAAATTCAATTTATTCTCCTTAAGTAATTTGTAATCGTCATTTGATAATAATAATTCATAGTTAATAACTATGCATGAATATTAAATATTTACTAATAAATTTAACTAAAATGCTTTTTTGAAAAAAGGAAGTTTTCTCACAAAACTTGAACACATCTTTATTTTAATCACCGATATATTTCGAACGACAAAAATTCTAAATTGAGGGTGGCGGGAAAATGGACATATATCTTGTTTATTTTTTATGGGTAAAAATACATTTTCTTCTATTTAATTAGGTAGTTTTAATAAACCTATTGTAGATCTAAATTCTAATAAATATGTAAACTTACGTTAACGCTTTGTGGTGCGGTCAAAGCATATATAATTGCGTCGGCTACATCTGATGGTTTCAATATAGGTATATTGGAAGGGAATCCTTTAACCATTTCTGTATCAACTAACCCTGGACTGATACTCTAAAAAAAAAGAATAAGACATCATAAATTACATTATTACATAAATTTGGGAATTAAGAATAAGAAATTTTATTGTTTATAAATTAAAAACTCATTCTCGCCAATAGTATAGGTACCTACTTATAATTAAGTATACATTGAAGTATTAGGTACCTAATAGTGTTGACTGTTTTTATTTATTATTCACCTATTTTGATAATTTATACAGATAAATACTTAGGGTTAAATTATAACTTATATATATATTAGGTAGGTAAATAAGTTATTTCAAATGAAAATTTCATTTATCTACATAATTTTTCATATTTATTGATTAAAGATTAGAATTTTTTTCTCATTTTATTTTATAGAATCGGCTTTGTATTATTTTTTTCTGATTATTTTTGCAATTGATATAGACTATATAAATTAAAATGTTTGAGACAAAAAATAAATAAATAAAGAATTGTCTGTTCAAAAGTAATTAATTAAAATTTACTGTTATCTTTACAAAAGCAACGTCATTAATGTATGAATAATAATACATGTACCTATTATATATGCCTGTGAATATAATAAAATATATTTAAACTCGTGAAACATGTGTACGTTAGGCGTTTTGAGATTACATAGGTAACAAAAAGGTAACTCAAATTATATTTTCGTTACTTAATAACTATACTGGGTTTTAACTGGATTGCATTGTATGCACTGAAAAATAAAAGGTTTTACGACATTATTTCGGACAAATTTTACATTTAAAATGTTTAAATAGGTAATTCAAATGTTATTTTCGACTTTTGACTTCATATACATCTAATCGTGTACTAATGTCTCGTTTTTGTTCTCATTTATAAATAAAGATGTACCTATAAGAATATTGTAAAAATAATAAATAAATATAACGCAATACACATCACGTGTCAGTAAATTACCGTAACCCTGATCGGTAACTTTTTTAAGGCTAACAACTCTCTTAGACTTTCAGTGATTGAAACACTGCTCATCTTGGTCGCGCCATAAATAGACACATTTGCCATTAATGGCTTGGGGTTATGGCCAGCATCGCTAAAAAAATACAAACAAAACAATTACTGTTATTTTTATATTTATTCAAAGGAACCAAGTCCATATACATTAATCTGGGTCAAGTTTTCAAAAGTGATGTGTCATAATATCAAGTTCATCAAATAAAATCTTATAAAAATCATGTACCTATTATATTTCAGTTTATGAGTGTACCGAGTAAAGTGTTAATTCTACAATGATATACCTGTTTATTTTTTTATGTAGGTATGTACTATATGTTTACATTTTTTCCGGTAGAAGCAGTTGAATAAAAGTTTTCAGGGGAAGAGCTTTCTGGTAGCAAATGCGTTATAATTGTTACTTTAAAGAGGTCATTTTTTGATTTTCCTAGTAATTTTCTTCAAAGTAAAGTAAAACTACCTACTATAACGAAAAATGTTTTAATTTCGAAAATAACTTATAAACATATTTAATATACATTACACAAATAATTATATAATAACACATTATTATTATTATATAAGTATATATTTATGTACGTAGGTATAGGTAGGTGTACGCCTTTGGTAACAGGAGTTTTCAAGTACAGAGCTTTCAAAATCATCTTAGTTTGTACTTTAAAGTGATCATTTTTTAATTTTCTCAATAGTTTTTTTTACCGTACAGAAAAACTATCGAAAATGACGGATAAATATTGTTATAAATAGAAAAATTATAATTTAAAAAAGTTAAAATGTACACAAAATATTTTTTATAAAATTCGATTCTTTTTTCTCATGCAGTTGCAGGAACATACTGTAATCTAGTTCGGCTAATTATGAGCTCCTAGGGCCTCTTGAGTATATTTAATTAATATTCATTTTTATTAATAAATTTACACAAATTTCGTTCTTCAGTCCTGATATAAATGTACTAAATGTATAAGTATTATTAATTTCTATTCTATAACTATGATCAAAAATTCTAAACGATTAATTCTTTTTAAAATGTATAATTAGATACCTACTTACATTTTTTTAGTTTATTATGCATTATGCACGCTATTTTAGACAAAATGTACCTATATAATATATATCAATAATCTTTCACTATAATACTAGGACGGAGTTATTATTTATAGTTTTTCAAAGATTCTCCAAATTTTACTCATTTTAAAATGGTATTTCTACATTAAGATTTAAAATTTATACATAAGATGAATAGTTTTGTTTGGCAACCGTCATGGTCAATATGTCTGAATAGCTTATTGTTTTTGTAGGCCTGTTAAAGAGTACTACAATTTTCCCGTCAAATAAGCATTACGATTTTGGTTAACTACTGAATTATATATTTTTTTATAATACTCGTGTAAATTAAATATTCATTTTGAAACGTCCAAGCTCAATAGGTATACGATGTTCCATTATCATAAAAATGAATAATATTCCAGATCTTACGATTTAATTCATTTAGCCAGACTCCAACATAAATTAATTTTATTATAAAATATAATATTGTATCTTTCTATAATTATTGCATGTCCTCCACCAAATTCTAGATTTTAAACTTGCTCCGAATCTAAAAATTATTTTTTTTTTCATGTTTTTAAAGCTATTTTTATATAATTTTTTATTTTTGATTCAAGTTAAAAAGATTTTCAAACGATGTTCAAAATATCAATCATAATAGTACTTACAATATGCTATTTATATTATATTATATATAGTATTTTATTAATATATTATTATATTTACTTTTTCCTATGATCTTCCAATTTAAAACTATTTTGAAATTATCTTTATTTTTTTTATCTCAAATTTTGGGCTCAAGGCTTGAAATTTATACAAACATTAAACACGCTTATACCCCTTCCTTATTTTATATAGTAAAAAATTATTATAAACGATTTATGTTTCTAGGAGTATTTAAAATTTAGTACCTATTACTTTTTTGGAAATATTTTGTATTAAGTAGAACGATTGATATTTTATAATTGGCTATGGCGTATAGACACTTAACCAAATCTACATAGTACACACTATTACCTATTAATATTTATAATATGTCCGTTGATTTTGAGTGTCTGCATTATTTTCACAGCTTCTTTACTGCAAATACTAGGCGCTAACACGTTGGTGTCAAACATCAGTTTCCAATCATCTGGATTTCCTATAAATCATTGAAAAACACTGATTCAATATTTTTTCAAATATTCTAAAACTATAATATGTTATATCATATCACATATCTTATAGATGTGATAAAAGATTAAAATATGTAACAAAAAAAAAAAAAAAAAAAAAAAAAAAAATGCATATAAATCGATATTAATAAATTATAAAAAGTTTGTTTGTTTGAAGTATGCAAAAGGTCAATAACGTTTATTGTTGCTTTCTGTATTCGTCTACATAGTATATAATTTTATTCATATCTATGCTTCATCTTTTAATTTATACCATTTTAGTTATTATGGAAAAATGGTCATACATTTTTCTAAAAAAAAAAAAAAAAAACGTAATGACGAGTTGTAACCTTTAATTCTAATTTTGCTATTTCAATTTATATATGTAGGTACTTGGTACATATATGATATACTTAGGTAACATATTTAAAATGGAAAACCCCGGTAATATTAGTCAAAAATTTAATACAAACAGAATATGATGACGAGTTAAACATGACAGAAAATAGAAATAATACCAAAAAATTATAGTTAATTGAATGATTAAATATATAATTAAAAACAATTAAATGACTCCATCATACTGGTTGTATTTTTATTATATATGAATAATAATTAATTTATTTTTAAAAGATTAAATCTCCATGTAGGTCTAAATTCTAATTATCATTTGCATAAAAATGACTATAAGAATATATGGTAGCGGTTATTGAATTGTTTTAAATTTTTAATTGCTTTTTTATAATTCAGAAATATATTACATACATCCCCTTTAACATTTTAATATTCCATAGATATTCTGATAAGCTCAACGTTTGTTTAAAATAGATTCTTTCGTTAAAAATAACTATTTATTTTCAAATCTTTATAGTAACGGTAGTATTGGACTTTCGACACAGAATAAATGCATTGTCATTATAAATTATTATAGCCGTAACTTGTTTATCACGCGGAACCATTATTATTTTCAAACGAATTAAAATGGTAATGGTCAAGATTTATCTAAATAATTTCTAATCTTTTAAAAAACCGAAGAATACTCAAAGTGGTAAAGAGGTCATAATCTCTACTGCCATTTTTACCCCTTTTAGCGAAGTCTAGTTATGTCGCCGATTTATATAGTATATTCAAATAAAAGTATTAAAATATAGCTTTCTTATTTAAATACTTTTTAAACAAATTATTGCCATACGTATTTTGAATACAATAATATTTTTACTGGTAAATTAAAAAAAAAAAATGTTCCTGGAATAAAAAAATGACTTTCAATTATCTGTGACAGAAATATGTTATTTTCATACTAATGGAAAAATTTTAAATTGCTTAATAGTTATTAGAAACAAATTGTAATTGGTTAATATCTGAACTTCGGGTTTATATAATATGAACTATAAAAATTAATTAACGGAATCAAAATACCTGTAGCAGACTACCATTGATAATATTATTATAAAGACTGCGGTAAATTATACTGTTGTATAAAAATTATATAATTTTAATTATTAAGTAAATCGGTATAAAGTAAATCATTATGCATATCGTTTATAAATGTTTACTATTATATACGTACTAAATTAAAATATAAACTAAAAAGTAATTTGTTTTACATAAATAAGTCATCTGACTCCCTAGCCCTAAAAAATTTAAATTGTTAGAAAATGAAACATATTTAGTATAATATTTGTTTAATGAATAATAGAAATCAAATAATTACATATAAAATATAATAGTAGTTCAAATTATACATACGTATTTTTTTTTCTAAAAAAAATATTATTGCCATATAAAAAAAATAGGTAGGTAAATTATTTTTTTTTATAGATATATATTTTTGATTTTAAGTTGAGTGAAGAATCTATTGGTTATTCAAAGTTGTTATTTTGTTATTAATAGAAATAATTTTTCAAGTGAAAGGAGTAAAGTAGGAAATTTAAAGTGAAGAGCTTTTTGATAGAAAATTGGTTATAAATAGTACTTTTCAGAGGTCATTTTTTTATTTTCCAGTTGTCTTTTTATGTGGAAAGAAAAACTTCATATAATAACAGGCTGACTTTGGTAGAATTCCGAATACATTATTCATAATACTTTACAAAACTTTTATTAAAAGTATTTAATAGAATATTTTAAATAATTTTTACAAGTATTATGAATACAGTATTATGAATACTTTTTTAATAATCAATCATAATTTTCAAAATAATTTCAATTTTTTTTCGTCAGTGTAAATTCTATTTGTATATAAATTATTAGTACCTATACCTAATATTTTATAGTATATTAGGTATACTAATTTATTTTGTTTTCAAGTATTTCAACTATATTTTTTATTGAGACAGTAATATTATTTCCAATTTTAAATATGTTAATTTAAATGATAATAATTTGTATTATTGTGTTGATAAAATAAATATTTGGCTTATGATGTAGTGAACTTGTGGATATTATTTTAATAAAATAAAAAAACTCGATTTCATAAAAATATATACTTTTATTTTGTATATATATACGTGTCTATTTCGATCTTCAGTACAAAATAATTGAATCGTTATGACTGTTAATACTAAATGAATCACACGAAATATCAATTGGATATAATTAATAATTAATAGGTTTGTGTGTATTATTAACTTCAGTATTATATTCATATATACGGAAAAAATATTTTTAAAATATATAATAATATTATAATTAGGCGCTATTTTTATTATTAAAATCTATTAAAAATAAAGGTATTAAGAAGTATTTTACACAGGTCTGATATCGGAAAATGTCTATAAATTTATAATTGTATTTAAAATAACAAATTAAAGTTGCCACGATTACTATAAATGGAAATAATGTATACGGTGACGTAAAAAAATGTAAAAAAAAATTTTCAGTCATAGTTATGTGCACCGACTTTACTTAGAATATTGTTTATGTATAAAATGCAATTATTTATTGCTTTCAAATGTAATATATTCATTGTCAATACTCTATACGATGAATGAAATGTAAATTCTTTCCATCGCCACCTTTTTCAGCATTTTTTGTGCTTAAATTGAAAAAGAAACAATGTAAATGGCATAGGTACAGTGGAACAGACACAGACGGCTACAACTCGTTTGCGCACATTTACCTTTTTTTACGATTCGTTTGGGCCAAAAAACACAACTTGATTGCGCACATAAATTTTTGGTAGATACCTACTACGGTTATGGTTATATACATCGATGTGTACATAATATGTTTATATATAAAATGTATTATATATATATATATCTAATTTTTTAATTTACAGTTATACAATTTGTTATTAAAATATAATATATTTTTTATTAACATATAATATTAAATTTCCCTTCATATTCTATATTATTTTACTTATATCATTGATGAAGTATTAAAATTACGTATGCACATGTATTTTTTGACGTATTTATTTGTTTGGTTTAACGTACATATTTTTTTCGGCACTATATTTAAGAGTATTTTTAATAATTTCTCTTGTCATTGTTTGATTATTATACTCTTCGTGGTTGTGAGTATTGGTCGCTTTCATAATTTTGTTGAATTTATTAACAATAACACTCGTGAAACATTTTTTTATTAGTAACCACTTTTTAAAATTCGGAATTCACTGAAATTATAATTATCGATGTCAAAACATCGTTTTTCTCACCGCGTTTCAAAAGTATTAGATATTTCGATGTTCATAATATATGAACACATATATATGTTTCATATACATGTTACCTATTTGCTAGCCAACGACTCAACACAGTCACCAACGTGTGCAACTGTAAGCTTATCAAATAAAATCCAAATGATTTTATCTACACAAATGATTATATCTATTATAAGACAAATATTGCTGTATTCGATCATTTGTTATCTAATCTGTACGATAAATAATTTGTATATTAGTTAGGTAGGTCAAAATCAATAAATAATATATATTTTCATTGTGCGCAAACAAGTCGTAGTTTTTCATGTATAAATTTAAAACGATTCGTCCGTTTTCAGGTCAACGACATTTTTATTGTACGCAAAACAGTCGTCGATTTCCAGGTAAAAAATTTTAAATGTGTGCAAACGAGTTACACCGCGTACAGGCTATTGAATATCCATTTGATAAAGAACGATCAACAAGCTGAAAACTACTGAAATGCATTTTAAGTAGGTACCAATTCCAATACATTTTATCCGTTTATTTGAATAAGTGTTTCGTATACAAAATAATAATATTTCTTACAAGTCTGCTATGTGATAGTATATAATATGTTATAATGGGTTTACCTAATGCATCGCTATTCCTCCAAACACCAGCATTGTTAACTAGTACATCGACTGATTTAAGTGTGCTCTTCACCCACGCAAATGCTTCCAAAATATTTGCCTTCGAACACAAGTCAACACGAAAGTAGTGGAATTTTCCCGGTTTTCCAATTAGCTCTTCTTGTAATGCCTAAAAACGAAAACCGTATTTTAACGTAAATACATACGGATTTGTCATACATTTTTCAAAACCATTAAATGATTTCGAAAATTTGTCAATTATTTGATATTTTAATTTTACCATAAGTCCGTCTTCCCTTTTATCGAATCCAACAACGACCATTCCTCTATTGACCAAATGTCTGGACGTTTCGGCACCGATTCCCGATGCAGCGCCCGTTACTACGGCCACTTTTCCTACCCATTTTTCCATTTTCGATTTAATTACAAACTGATTTCGAATCTCTCAAGAATAATGAACAAACGTCTGTTTATTGTTTCGCAGTGGAAGTAAAGGTATAACAAAAAAAAAAAGGTACAGCTATATAAAGTATTTCAAACGATATGATAACCCATTCCTACGGAAATGTGCAAAACAGTTTAGATAAACAATGGACTGGCGCATATACTATGGTGTATTATATAATTAATCGAGTTTTTAGTAGATGTGGCCTATTTATAAACGCACGTATATTGTTCATATATATGAATTTCCTATCATTATACGTATGTCCTGTTTTTAATTACAGAATTAGTAACCTGTATTTTAATCTTCATATTTATTTTCATTAACTATACAGAGTGATTTTATTATTTTCAGCACGGCTATATTTCGAGAAGTATAAATGTTTTTTGTGCGAAATCTTTTCAGAACGTAATGCCTATACTCTATTCTATATTATATTTGTAATTTAAAATTTTATCCTCTCCCTTGTGTGTTAAAACTATACCAAATTTCGATTTTCAAATGGCCACCCGTGATTTGAATAAGAGATGTAACGTTTACGTAAAAATATTTAAAATCGGTAAAGTCCGTGACAAATAATTTAACAACACTATTTTCGCTTTGTTAATAATTGTTTTTGATGTGGACTCTATTTTTCAGTTATCATATCGAAGACTATATGCTTGTCTAATAAGTTTGTATAGTTTTAGTTTATAAGACAAACTTTTTTCCCACCTATACTATGAAATATTTTATATTAATATAATATCTTATAAGTATCTATGTAATTATAAATTGTGAACCTTTTCATAAATAATGTTTATAAATACTATAATATAGTAGGTACTCGTGTTTATTAAATTATATAAGAATTTTGAGAAAATAATGTAGTAGGTAGACTGTATGTAGATTTTTCCTCCATAATTTCAGGTAATTACTGTTTAAATATATTGTGTGTATATATATATATATATATACATATTTTATTTTATATAATAGCTTGTGGAAAACAAAAAAAAAAAAAAAACAAATTATGATATTTTAATTATTATAATTTAATTTGGTACAAAATCTTGTACCATAATACATTTTTAACCATGGTTAATCGTGAATTGTCTTCTACAAATATTGATAATGTAATTTACGATAGTTATTCATTATGATGAGAAGTTTTAAAATATGTTATTATAAGAAAATAATATTTTAAACGGAACGTTGAGATTTATCAAAGATTTCTATTCATTGTAAATATCCTCGGAATAATTTTTGAAATAGCTATCATTATTTTAATAGCTGCATCCGAATGCATGCTGCAGAAAAAAAAAATAAAAGCAGGTAATGTCCAAATTGCATGCAGCGTTTAAAATGTATCTGTCCAAATTGCACACATTTTTCATTATTATTTCATTTTCACCACACGCATATGCAGTATACGTGCATTACACCATGTGTTCTTTTTTGTAAAGAAACGACCGCGGGCATTTTACCAGGACCTACGTTATTGACAAGAGTAGCTGTAAATTGCATACCATTTTTAATTTTTTATGTAAATTAAGTCTCGGGTATATTTTTTACATATATAAATTGCGGTTAGGTTGTATAATGTTTTTATTTCTACATAAATTAGGTACACATCTAGAGATATTTTTGCAAAATCAATATTATCCTTCACTTTTTTCAGATTTAGGACTACTGACAATATGATTGTATAAATATTGTTATGGTTAAAAATATTGGTTTTATTGTTCATGTTGGTTATATAGAAAAATATAGTTAGGCTAGTGAGTGTCTTTGTCCTTTTTAGTGCACTAAACTTACTTTTCTTTGTTATTATTTTTCAATAAAACCTACTGAAATCCCAGGATAGATAGTTCTCTTACCAACATGCCTTTAAACTAAATTGATTTTAATTTCGTTCAATTCTTTTATATTTTTAATATTACGTAAAAGTATCTGCTCTGACTTGTTGAAGCGTTCATTTCTATGGAACTTTGCTAGTCAAATTTCGGCGTTCTAGTGTATCACCTACTATTATTATTAATTGTCTAAATAACGTAAAAATAAGTGAATAATTATTTGAACGTACGGTAAATATGTTTCGCCCATTAGTCTTATAAGTACCTATTTCGGCAATATGATAAATACAGTTGAAAGTCAATAAAAATAATTTATATCGTTATCCCTCCTTCCCAATCATCGCACTTTCAGTACAATAAGGTCACAACAATATCAAATTAAAAACGATTCGTTGAAATTAGTTATAGTTTTAATTATTACTTGTTCATTAACTACTATTAATTTAGTATATTAAAATTATTACAATATATTATATTATTCAATTAATTGTAACAATTAGAAGAAACTCGATAGATTTTTAAAGAGAACTTTAAATTTCCTTAAAATGTAATGTTTCGTTCGTGGCCTTATTGTTCTGATAGTGAGATATATTGATATGGGAATATATAGTACCTATTCAAATACAAAAAAACATTAATCACAATTATTATCGTCTGGTTAACACAATATTACTATTCGAAATAAATAATAATTATTACTCATAAATATTGAAAATGATGACAAACTTTTAAAGCATTTCTACTATTGGACAAAAAATACCGTTTGTTAATATTTCTAAAACAGAAGTATAAACTTGACAGTGCGCCCCCTCCCCCCCAAGTATTTTTCAAATTATTTTTATTTAATTAAATTTATTGGTTTATAATACAAATGGGATTTTATTCCGTGTTGTTGTCATTCCAAAATACGAATAGGTATTTACTAAATTACTACAGAGTTCGCAAGTAACTTTGTCTTGCATTTATGAAAATAGACTACGCCGGACGGCGAACGAGAAAATCTCATAAGAATTCCAAAGGTGGGTGTAAGAATGGTGATTTGTGTTTACTTTACATATTTGTGTCTAACTATAATAACGGTATATAGCTGATGCATAATATGCGCAATCAAATCACCACATGACCAGAAATAGGCGCCAGTCAAAACGTTATTAACTGTATCAATAGTCACATAACATTTAAAACTTTCAGATTGATATCATTCAATAAGTATTCTCTGGTGTTTTACGGAACACGGTAGATGATATTTTAAAAGGTAGGTAAATAATGAATTTGATATAAGTAGTCTCATAACTTATTATTTATTGTCAATTATTGTTATTCTTCGGTAATAATAATTTGATAATATAATGAATAATATTATGCATAAATAGTAATTAGTGGTACCTATTAAACTAAAATCCTTTAGTGAAAAAATAAAACGAGATTTATTGATTTATGATTAGGATTATGTTTTAATTTTTTATTGGTTCGGGATACATATTATTATAATAGTCATTCCACGTAAAATCAACAGGAAACTGAGCATTTTCTTTTCAAAAATATTTTTGCAACGTATATTTTATGTTATATACTACACAGACTAAAGTCAATTGTTTGAGTCAAAAATAAAAATGAAAATTCTATTTTCAAAAGTTATGAAATATTAATACAAAATGTAGTGCTATTGTCTTTATAACAGAAAAATTAAAAATTTACAAACAATATTATTCGTGCCAGTTCATATATTATATAGAATATTAAGCAATTAAATAGGCAGTAATCTTATCTTTAAATTTTTTATTTGCAGTCGATTTTTTTAACAAGTGATAATTTGTTATAATATATATATTATATATATATATATATATATATTTATATATAATAATCATGAAAATATGAATTAGGTACAAACAAGTATGTTATCAGCGATGAATGGTTAAATTAATTTCAACGATAATAATACTGCATAATAATTAATATTTTGTTATCTTGAAACTAATTTTAATAATATAATAATATTTATTATTATTATTATTATACACACTATATATATATATTTAAACTCGTATTGTATATTATATATATATATATATATTTATTTTTAAAATAATTTAGTTCATATTATAAATTAATCAGGTCATGTGTTATCATGACATTTAAACACTTAATGCTTATTTTCATAAAAAGAAGTCTTATAAAAACTATCTCTTATATTAAAATTTTTTAAATGTGTTAAATTTGTAATTCTGAGCAAAGCCATGAATTATTAGTATTAAAATGATGTATTAAAAAAAAAAAAAAAAAATGCATGTATCTAGGGTAAATCTTTCTGGTAGAAAATGCATTGTCGTTGGTAACATAAAACGGTTAGTTTTAAATATTATAAGTATTTTTCTTTAGCGTAAATGGAAACTATAGATCTTAATGAATATTCCAAATGAACTTTTCGTAGTTACCGATTTATATATTATATATATATTTATATACCTATGTATGTAGGCGTACATGTTTTTGAGTAGAAGGAATCGAGTAGGAGTTTTCTGGTGAAAAATTAATTCTAGTTTGTTCATTAAAAATGTAGTTTTTCAATTTTATATATCGTAGAGAAATCTATCGAAAATTACTGAAATTTTTTATAAATTAAAATATTATAATTTCCGATATTTATAACTTATACTAAGTGTTAACATCATTGCATTGATGTAGTAAAACTTTTAAATCTTCTTTAATAATTTTTCACTAAATTCAATAACATTTTGAAATTTGATTAGTTTTTTATGAAAATCCTTTATGTGTACACTTTTTTGAATGAAAAATATATTGTAGTTGATATTTGGAAAAGGTCAGTTTAGTATGTTCATGAAAGTATTAGCGTAAAAGATAACTATCAAAAATTACCCTAAATTGTTATAAATCGGAAAACTCAATACATCCACCACCACCAGTATATGTTATTAGATTCACTAAATAGGCACTCTATTATGTCCTATTCTATAAGTGAAATACTTCCACCCCTGCTAACCAGCTTTTTTTACAGTTCAACTATAGTTTTATTATTTATATTTCACAATTAAAAATATATAATAAATTAAAATTTTGTATGTACTGTATATATTTTTTATAAGAAATGATTTAGAAATACTTTATTTTGTACGGATACGTTAATATGCATAAGTTTAATGTATACCTATGCATAAATACGTTTTACAATATTAGTCGACAAATGAATGACCGTTGTTGGATTCGATACGGAAATGGAAGATGGACCTAAAATGAAAATTAAAAATCAAATAATTGATCAATTTAAAAATCGTTATGAAAAAACCATATAATGTACGTTAAACTATTGTTTTCATTTGTAGGCGTTACAGGAAAAGCTAATTGGAAAACCTAGAGAATCCCATTACCTCCGAGTAAAGAATAAATGGGTGAAACGTATTCAGAATTGTTATTCTAATAAGTACTTATTAAAAAAAATATATTTTTAATATATATTCCAAAACTATAAAATGTATTTGAATTGATACTTAAAATGTGTTCAAGTAATTTTTAGCTTATTAATCGTTCCTTATCCTATTATGGTATTATCTAAATTGCTGGCTATATTTATCATCATTTCTACATAATACTACAATAGTTGGCTATTTCTTTTCTTGTCTCACAATGAATGGACTTCGTAGTATTTTGAATTGTTCCGACACTACTGTTAATCAGTACGTCATCCGACACCTTCGCAAAACGCTCATAGCTCATGGGTCATACTTTTGAAAAGCAGATTAATTAATACATTTGCTTTCTATGGATTTTATCAGAAAGGCTTCAATATCTGCGTCTGTGATTCTATGATATTGTCTACGTATATTGTTCCGACCTACTCTTTGAACTTAAGAGTACGCTATACCTGTATTTGTTGTTTCTGTCTATCTAACAAATAATATAGCAAAATCATACTATGCAGAATTGAAATTTTAGTGTTTAAGAAACTTTAGAGTATAGATACTTATTACAAAATTTAAAGGGAAAAATAATTTTGAGTGAACTTCGTTGGGCTTTTTATCATGTGATAAAAAAGTTAAAGCTACTTAAAAATATCAATTACTAAAAAAATGTCGTAACTTTATTTTCAGGCAATATTTTACAAAAAGCCCAATAAGGTTCCCTCGAAATTATTTTTCTCGTTAAATTTTATATTAAGTGTTTAAGCTCTAAAGTTAACCAAAATGCCATAATTTTAATTCTGCGTAATATAGTTATGCTATGTTGCCAATTAGATAGACGGAGACGGGAAATATTGGGTGTGGTGTGTTCTTTTGGTAGAATAGTCATAATATGAGACCCACAAATTTTCTTATGCTCATCGAGCACTGCCGGGTCACTTAATTTAATTTTTTTCAGTGTATCTTCTAAACTTGTAAAACATACTTTACAAATGAAGATCCATTGCCTGTGTTAATAATAATTACCTAATAAAATTTATATAATTAATAAAAATATTAGATCTTTGAACTAAACTTTAAACTTCGGGAATAAATTCTTTTTCCTTAAATCCCAAATGGTGTTCATTTTGTCGATAAAAAAAGTCGGGTTTTTTTTCAACATTATTATGAACATATATTATTAACAATACGCATTCTGTGTCATGAATTTATAACTACAGTTACTACTGCAGTTATTATAAAGTTTTGAAATAAATAATTATTTTTAAAGAAGGGATTTTTATTCACCCAACGTTGAACTTATCAGAGTATCTTTTTAAATTTAAAATGTTAAAGGAAATCATATTTTTGAATTATAAAATAGCTGCTAACATATATTCCTATAGTTAATTGATTATACATTATTATACAAATAATTATCAAACCTTTATAAAGGTTTAATAAATTGTTATTCATATAAAATATAAATACAGACAAAATTATGGAGTCTTTTAATTATTTTTAATTGTATATTTAATCATTTAATTAATTATAATTTTTAGGTGTTATTATTTCTGTCAAGTTTTAAATTTAACTCGTCATCAGTATTCTGTTTATGTTTGGCTAACATTACGGTTTTTTTTTTTTTGATTTTAAATATGTTACCTAAATCATATTATTAGACCCGGTGTCGCGGGAAATTTGTACCCACCAAATGTATACCTCCCGGGGGGTAAAAATCGCCCGAGGTAATAATCGCCCGGTGTAGCGGGCGATTAATACCCCCCGTGAAATTTATACCGGGAGGTATTAATCGCCCGAGGTAATAATCGCCCAGCGTAACGGGCGATTAATACCCCCCTAGTAAATTTATACCGGGAGGTAAAAATCGCTCGGTATGTATTTAAGTATTATTTATTTATTTATTATCTTACTTAGGAAAATGAGCCGTAACAATATTTCCTCATATTTGTTTGGAAATGTTTTATATTTGTTATTTTTATCATTCATTACCTACCCCAATAAAAAATAATACCTAGATATATGTATTTGGTTTTAGAATAAGTAATCGAAAAAAAATTCGAGTCAGTTTTTTTTTTTTTAAATGATTTACTGGAAATCCAGATGATTGGAAACTGATGTTTAACACTTAGGTATTTATAAGTAGGTATACATTCATTATACATATATGCATGTAAATTTACAATAATAATAATTATTGTGACGATTCGGCCCGATTTCCGACGCAGTGCCAGTAAGTACGGGACCACTTTTCCTATTCATTTTTCCATTTTCGATTTAATTACAAGTTGATTTTAAATCGATGGAGTCGATGTAAAAAATTGTCGTTGATGAGTAAAAAATTACAAATCAGAGTCAATATATGTAATATATAAGTACATATTGGGTATCTGTTTATAAAGTAGATAAAAACTATACGAGTTGACTGCCCCAACGAAAAAGTTTACTATTCCCAACTTTTCGTGGCTAATAAAACAAATATTCAAATGTATATTCTTATTATGATTTTAACATAAAAGTCTAAAATGTTGGTGATTCTATAATTTAAGAGACCATAATATTTATTATGTTTTTATTGTAAAAAGAAACATAATTTTAAGTTTTTTTTTAAAGATATAATTAAAAAAAAAAATTAGTATCCATACTTACGACCTTTTTCCTTTGAATTACATAATTACTAAAATAAATATAATTTAAGATTTTTTTTTAATAAAAGTAATATCTGACTTAAAAATCAGGCTTGGTTATATCTGTGGTTTTTATATATTATAGTGTTAAACCAGAAACTAAAACTGGTTCCAAAAAAAAAGAACTTTAGAAACTTTAGAACTTTTTTTGTTTCAATATATAAATAAATATATTGAACAGGATTTTTTATTTTTATTTTGACCCAGACTATATCTCAGAAAGTATAAATAATTCTTGCGAAATATTTTTCTATAATAATTCTATAATATTTCACAATTCAAATGGTTTTGTTCCCTATATTGTTTGTTAAAACGATATCAAAATAAAATGGCAAACCTGTTGTCTAAATTAATTATAAATTCTTTAAAAAAATATATTTTTTTTTTTTCTGTGAACTTACTTGTTTTAAACGTTAAAATCCGATAAATATTTCTCGAATAATAAGCATTAGAATTGATGACATGGTATGGAGTGGAGAAGTAGTAGGTATATCATTCATAACGTCTATTTTATGCTATTGCAGTATTTCTCTACCCCGTTTCTCTTAAATTTGAATACTTATTACTCGGGAAATATTTTTCTATATGTATATTTATGATTTTACTGAGATTTAACAGATCAAATGATAGGTAAAGAAATAATATAAAAGTGTGTGTATGTGTTATTCAGAATGCAAGATAATTATAATTTAAAATGTATAGCATACGTGTGCAGTGTATATTTATTAAAAAAAATTAAATAAATAAAAAAATAAAAATCAAAAAACTGGAGAAATCACATATTATGTGTAAAAATACTATAGGGTATACGCGAAATACGGGTGAAATTTTTTTTATAAAATAAGAAGGAAAATAAACATCATTGGATAATGACTTTCTCCCTCACTCCCATAGAATTTAAAACTTATATTTCTTACGTTATTCACCTAATTTTTTTGAAAATGTTAGTATACACCGTATAAGTATGTACACTCAAACCCTTTACTCCAAATTTCTTACTCGACTTATTCTACCTGAAAAGTAATTTGCGAAATTTAATTTTTTTTAAATATACCTAGTCAGTGCGAGAGGTGGAAACACTTATCTCGTCGGGTAGGATACTGGCGATGGATATATTCAGCAGCGGTTCTTGAACTTTTTTTTTTTCGCGTACCATTCATGCGTATTATTAAAAAGTTGCTTACCACTAATGAATAAAAATAGAATGATTTTATTATTTTAATGAAAAAATATGATTAAATGCATACGTATATAAAATAATCAGAAATTATCTGCGCATGTGCACTGTGTGTGTCAACGATTATAGTTTATTGACGTATTTTCCGTGATTCGAAATAATAAAAATGTACGAGTACATTGCGAAGAATAATAATAATTATTATACGTAAATAATATTATTTTTTAATTTATTTTCATATTTATCTATTTCAAATACAATTAAAAATGTATATTTATTTATTTATTGCGACCTTTCATTCACGTACCACCATGTAGTCTTCCGCGTACCACAGTTTGAGGAACTCTGATATATTGAATTAAAAAACAATGATAAATCATTTATTTTGATAAAACAATTCTGAGTGGTGATCGATGTCATATACTCGTACCTATACATAAATATTATAGTTTAAAATTTTATCAAGTCACCCCAGTGCTATGGTAAATATTTCGTATAAATTAATTAATTATTTATATTCTTTAATGTAATATATGATTAGTTAATATTTGGCATATTAATTTTCAATGTATAATAATTTTCGGTATTTTTCGTATTTATAAATATTTTATATCACCTTTATTCGTATATACCTATAACCGGTTTTAAACATCAATAAAAAAACTTTATATTTAAAACATAATTAGTTAAACTAGAGTATTGTAGAAAAAAATCATAAAATTACCTTTTTTATCTATCAACTATTATATGTGAATTTTAAAAAAATATATCGGAAAGAAAAAACAATAATTATAATAAATTAACTATAAAGTAAATAAATTAAACAAAATATCTGGGCCGATAATTAATTTTGTTGCATTTTCATTTAAAGATTTGACAATTAAAATTCTACGAAAACCAATCCTAGTTTATGAGTTAAAAGCGGTGAAAACTTTTTAAAAATTTTATAAGTAATGCTACAATCTTAATATTATGTAATATAGATAGCACATGTTTTCATATAATTTCTCGTGTTTTTCGGTAGTATTCCTTTAGGTACGAATTAGAAAACTACTTGAGAAAATATGAAATGTATCTTTTTAAAGTAGGTATTTACACTAAATAGAATAAATTTCCAGTTAGAAATTGTTTCATCTAAAAATATCCCTCCACTATTTCTACCCAAAAATTTGTATATATACATAAAAAAAGAACACTAATACATTAAGCACTTGGGTTAATATACAAAATATAACTTGTATCGTTTCAGATTCTGAGCAGAGAGCTTTTACAATAATGTTTATATTTATTTTATTTTTCGTGTACGAAATTTGATGAGAAAGGTTCTTTAAGGAGTTCAGTTAATATTTATCGATGAACGCTTAAGAAAAATGTTGTAAAAATGGTAAAAGAACGATTCCATCGAATTGATTACGGTTATTTTAAAATTCACTTTGAATATATATAATTTAGCATTACCTACATTAACGGCGTTTAAAGTATTTTTTTAACTTTAAGTTACTTGTTTAAAAATATTAAGCTAACCTTTTGAAGTCTAAAAAGAGATAATTTTAGAGTTTGAAATTTAAAAATTTATTATTAGGTTCAGTGTTATATTGTTATTGTAAATATTTAATTTATGTAGGTACCTATATTCGATATTCCTAAGAATGGATATGAAAAAGCTTCTTTTAACTGTATAAACTGGCGAAGAACACAGAACAATTCAAATCTACGTTATTAATTATTAATATAGTCACGGCATCTACAGAAATAATACATTTATCAGTAAGTGGAGGTTATTATATATTTATAACCTAAACATATTTAAATACATAAGTATTTATTTATTTATTTAGTACACTAAAAATGTATTTAGTAAAATGCTATTCATTTTAACATGAAATGCCATTAAAATACAGAGTTTTAGGAATACTATATTAGTATATTATGCAGACCGGTTTTCCTAATAAACACCCAAAACTTTTTAGGTTACTTGATAAGACTTCTCAGAATATATGACAAAACATTTTAAACACTTCTTAGTTTTAAACTAACAATAGACCCGAACTATGGAAAACCCTCTATAATAAATTGAGTTACTAGTTAACTTAAAAAGAACATGAGCTCTCTTTTAGGAAAATAAGGCTCTTCATTTCTTTAAAAACCCGGACAGGGAAACTAGATTTAATGAATCGAAGCTTGAAAAAGGTAATTAAGAACGGGATATTAATGTATATCGAAAAACGTGTCAACTGTAAAGTTAAGATCAAAACCATAGATAATGAACAATTCTATCATACTAATCTTTATACAATTTATGAAAGTCATAGATACGCTCGAATATTGAGATAGGTATGATAACATTTTTAATCAATAAAATAATTTATTTAATAAATAATAACAGATGAGCTGATACCCAAAAATGATATAGATCGGGTTGACACATCAGGTAGATTATGGTTTACGGTAGGTTTATTAAATTTAAAATTGTAAACATTAGAAGTTATAGTTGGATTCACGATGAAGTACTATCGAATATGATAATATATAATTATAATAGGAATAAAAAAACGTCTACTACCTACCGTTTTTTGAATACATCGATAAGCATTGTTTCAGATTATCATTTCTATTATAATATCTCATTCTTATACTAGTTATACTATCAATAAATTATATCAATACACACCATGTACAAGTAGTTATTTCATATACATTTTTACTTGATCGCGAAAGGGTATTTTCAATAAAAATCTGTAACATAATATAATTACAAAGATTATAAAATAAAATAAAAATATAATTAAATATAAAATAAATATTAGTTCTAAATCCATAATGTATAAATTCGTAAGTTGGATTTTTTAAACCACGTTATTTTAATTAATGAAAATATTGAACATATGAAGGTTGAAGCTTTACGTCATAAATGAATTTAAATTTAACAAATATTAACAGTAAACATAACTGAGGAAGTAAAAATCGCCTGTTATAGTTAGCTCAGGCAACTTTTACTCTCACAGTAATATTTGCCTTTTACACTTGTTTGAATTAGTATTGGTAGTTACTATAAATGGAGGAAAGGTCATTAAGAAATTAAGTATCCAAGGAAATATTTGGTATCTACTGATTTCAAGTCATTGACATTATTTTTTTTTCATTTTTATAAATATATTATATCATATTAATATATTTCATTTTCGTGCTACGTTTACCGCATAAAATATCCAACTGCGATATTATAATAGTTAATAATAAACAAAATTAAAAATAGGATGTAAGTTTTGGCTTATCTATGTATTCAAAAAACTCCACGGCGATTATTACTGGGGGAGTAAAAATCACCGGGATTAATAATAATCGCCGTTCACACCGGGTTAGAATATAAAATCGAAAATCTATCTCGGGAACAAAATACTGTAACATAGGCAAATACATTAGACATGTAGTGAAAGATTAATCATCAAATAATAAATTATCTAAATAAAAATGTATTTGAATAATGCCCAACTCTGTCCGTGCACGTATAAATGTTCGTGTTTGGGAGGCCAATATACCTACTAAACTTTTATGACGGGGGGGGGGGATTTTTCGTCTTACAAATGATTATAATATTTTTATCACTGAAGCGTACTGATTTCCAAGTAGTAATATATAGGCAACCTTATAAATATTTCAAGAAAATTTAATTTAATGATTTAAAATGTTTAAATACGTTTTAAAATTAATCATATGTCATATGAAAAAATTGCCTTTGGTCTATATAGTAGATAGAGCTCTCTCAGTACTTTACTTACATTTTACAATAATGGTTTGTAATTATTATTTTAATAAAGGAAATAACTTTAACTTTAGCTTTTCGAAGTATATTGACTTTTTTCATTCAGGAGGACCGAAGATTTTCAGAGATAAAACATTTTTACACGAAACAAATGAAATTAAATTTAAAAATAATTTTAATGTTAAAACACCGATTATAAAGTTGATAGAAAACAAAATTATGGAGATAACCTCATCGGCGTTTTTTCAAATACGTTTAAAAACATTATTGAGGTTATCTCCGAAATGTTATCGTCTAAAAATGTCATAATTGGTGTTATTAATAAGTGTTCAAAATCAATTTGAAAAGTCATGTTATTTGTTTTGCATGAACGTATTTTTAAACAAATATTATAATTATATAGCTAACACAGAATTATTTTTTAATTACTATTAAGTTATGGGTATTAAAATAGATTAAACCTAATTGTTAGTTTTTTATTTTTTTTTTTTTTAATGTCTAGAAAATTGCTTATACAGAACCCCTAAAAAATGGAGAGTACGATGTCCTCTTAATAAGTATAATGTAATAAATAATAATGAATTATATCTGATAAAAACCATTTTTTTAAAAATCTCGTAAAATTAAAAATCCAGATTTGTAACGTTCAGATTTTTACAGTTCAGGTTTTTACGCACCCCCGTATGCTTATATAATATAATATGCCGACGCGACTCACACTCCGTCTAAATTCAAAATTGTTTACGTCACACTTTTATAATTTAATCAGGTTATAAAAATAAAAATGTTTATTGTAAAAGACAGTATACCTGCAAGAACCTTTTTTGAGCGAGGAGTTGTATGAGCATCAGTTTGCTCTATGCTACGATTTTAATAAATGTAAGTACCTACTTTTTTTTTATCATCCTACAATTTATTTTAATTATTTAATTGATTTATTTTATTAAATAATAATTTAAAAAACCAATATTATCTAAGATTTTGATTGGCTCGTTATGACTTTACTTATAGGTATGTACTTAATTTATGATAATTTTTTTTTTAATTTCACACACATAAATAGTATACGAGTATGAGTAGGTATAGATGTGAGCATATATACCTATGCTACATCTATGCCTATAATAAAAAATAAAATAATAATGAATAAATAAATTTAATTAATTTATAAATAATTTGTTTTATGGATGAAATTATTTTTTTAACACCATTCACCGTTAATAGAAGTAAAACACTTAAATAATTCATTTTGATTATTATATCATAATTTTGTAATTATTACATATTCATTTCTAATAATGTATTTACATATTTATCCTTTTTACCTTGTATTTTTAAATTAATAAAATCATATCAAAATTAAACAATTACATTTATTTTTATTATACAATATAATATTATACAGGTAAACTATTTAAAAACTAAAATAAAAATACATATCCCTGCGTACTTTTTACATTTAACCAAATAATCATTTTCTATTTTTTTTTTTTTTTTTTTTTATATTTATGGTCACCATTTTTCAATTTATTTTCATAAGTATTATAACAAGAAAGTTCGATAATTTAATTTTCAAGAACCGTATTGAAGTTCAAATGTTCAATGAAAATAGAGAAAGGGTTCCATTGAAAATCATCACGAATATCTTTTGGGAAATAACTATTTAATGCTATTGGTAATTGATTTAAATGTAATGAAATAGTTTTTTTAATATCAATAACACTCACTGAATCGTCTTCTAAAAATTTGCTAAGTACTAAACACATATCAATATTTTCTTTTTGTACTTTGGTTTTGTAACTAATAATGTTTTTTTGAACGAAACAATTTTTTTTGATTGATTAAAAATGTTAAACATTTTATCTTGCATCGATACATTTAAATCATTAAGCATGTTAAAAATATCTACTAAATGTGCCAACATCAACAACCATTTACTGTCTACTACTAAAAAAGTTTTCCAAAATGGAATTTTTATTATTAAGAAATTCTGACACTTCATGATGAAGTAGAAATAGTTTGAATGACATTTTCCATAAATTTGTCATATAAATGAAGTAAAAGTGATTTAACGTTTTGTTCTTTATCTTCGCAAAGTTTATAAAATAACCGACTACCTATTTAATGATCCACATTTAATAAAAATAATAATTTTAATTGCTTCATTTAGAACTTTATTTAATTTTTGTAATAGAAGTGCCTCTCTGTGAAACATACAATACGTTCAATCGGCGTCCGGAGCTAATTCTTTAATACGTCACACCAAACCAACATTTTTACCCGTCATCGATGCTGCACCATAAAATCTAACCCCTACATAATTTACCCACTAAATATTGTTTTCAAAAATAAAATATTCTAATGAATTATAAATGTCTGCACCAGTAATTATTGTGCTCAAACTATTACAGTACAAGAAATCTTTGTGAATATTCCCATCAAAATAATATCTTATATATAAAGACAATATAGCTTTATTTTGAACGTCTGTACTCTCGTCCAACCGAATATAATAAATAAGTAAGTATCTTTGGTTAAATCTGTTTAATAATTGTTTTATGTTTTGGAAAATGCGTCTCTGAAAAGTATTATTTGAAGCTGGTATTCTTTTTAGTATGTTTGCCGCTTCTTTTCTTAATATTCCTGTACCAATTTATTTATTTTGTAAGAGCACACTTTTATATAGGCACAACAATGGTATTACACAACGTGAAAGATAAATATAATAACCACCTACAAAAATATATGTTTACATGCATGCATACATCATACAAATATATGGGCCCTTAATTATAATAATTATTGTAAGGCAGTTTTAAAATTCAAAATTTTAACTGCCTGGGACCGAAACATATCAATGTCCCAGGACCCAAAATTTATAGTTATTATATTAATATATAGTATATTATACTACATTATGATCATTTCCTAGTAGGAAACAAGGATTTTCTTGAAGAATACAAACAAAAGATTATTTCAACAAAACTAATTTATATATTACAGATGCTTACATAAGCCATTAATTTTATACTGCTGCCGCCTGTTGTTTAACTAATTTATATTGGATTCTAACATGACAAAATAAACAGGTATGCTGGCAACTTAGTGATACGCAAGTACCGCCATATTGCTTTTCTCCAAAAGTTATCAATGTTCTTTTCTCGGTATGCACGATTTAAGTTATAGTGTTTTCCATATACTTACACTCGTGTACACTGGCGAACACTTTTTGTGTGATAATGATTATTATCAACTGGTATCAACAGTGCAGTAGATAATGGAAATTCCATTGGAAAGTACGGTGTATTTATTATCTACACGAGTGCAGACACAGCGGCGTATTTAGAAATTATTTATGGGGGAAGATGAAATAATTAATCATAAGGTGACCGAGGTTCACGAATACGGTGCGGGCGTGCTGTTATCTATATTCTATAAATAAATCGATTGAATGGAAATCCATTTCTTTATTATCTATAGTAACACAGGTATTATGATTTATATCATTTTATGATTTTTATTTTTATTTTTATGGAAATATATATTATCCCCCCTTAGGCATATATTTTTTCATTTCACTATATATTTCCATAAAAAAAATTAAAAGTCGAAGTGCAAGGGGGGATCTATCCCCCAAATCCCCCACCGTAAATATGCCACTGTGCAGACAAGTAGATACTGAGATGATAATAAGTGGAGAAAAGCGTCCAACATGATTGCGCGAGTTGAACCAAAACATGTAAGTTGCTGTCATACTTGTTTATTTTGTCAGGGATTCTAATAATTTATATGAATAGGTATATTATGGATACATGATATACATGTAAATGATTACAATGCCAAAAAGAATAGTTTATTAAACTATTCAAAGTATGATACAGAATTCTTATCACTGACTACATTGTGTATTTATAATATTAGTAATTAAGTTGGTATTATGTAAGACTGTTATAATTTATAAAACAATGAATTCACTATATAAACAGAAAAAATATATTTATAAAACAATTTTGTTTTACATCTATTTGTTTTAAATGACTACTACACTCTAATCGTACTTTGATATTTATTAAAATTAAATGTACAATACAGTATAGTGTAAATTACACATATTTTATATTATATTTATATGTATAAAACATGTATAATATATAATACGAGTACATAACATTTAATTAAATACATATAATACTATTTTGATATAAAATTAATATTATACATTTATATATTTTTATGTTACAACATAAACTTATACCAAAAAATTTGTATACGGTTTTTTATATTACATAGGTTTTATTCATTACAATTTATACGTTAATTTACATATTATATTATCATTACTTATTCTTGTTATGCTGTAATAACATCAAACAGATATTCATATGATCCTTCGCTAGCCTTAACATCAAATTGTACTCCTCGTTTGGCCTCAATTTCTTCAACAAGATGAGCTGCAGTATTGTCAATATTTAAATCCAATGAAATCATTTTATTACGAATTTGCGAAAATCTGAAAGTTTGTAAGTTGAAAAAAATGGTTATTTTTTAGTTATATTGAGAGTACTTTTTTGTTATTATCATACCACTATAATTTATACATTAATTATCTTTTTTTAATAAAAAATTAAATAAAAATAAAAAACGTTTTTAATAAATGAATACTTATAAAATTACAATACATACAATTATAACATAATACAATTAACAATTATTTTTAAGTGACTTTACTTATGGAATTATAAAAACTTAAGCTCAATTTTAGGGAAACTAGAGAGGGACTATGATTTTCCCCAAAATCATTCATAGCCCCCTCCCCCAATTTAAAAATCAAATTGTAGCTATGATAAAAAAAACACAATAATAAAGGTTGTGAAAAGTTGTTAGGATAAAGAATTTTGATTTTTTTTAAATATCCTATAAAAATACTTGAAACCTATAATGAACTTATTAAAGTATTATTTCGATGTCTACTTCTATTTATAATATTATATTAAATGTATACAAATATGTCTGTAAGAGGTTGAGTGACGATATAGAATGCTTTTTTTGAAATTAAAATATAGTGAAATTTTGTGCTATGAAGTTATTTGTGACAGAAAAATTTCTATCATTATAAACATATAAAAATAAAAACTTTCATAAATTATTAATTAATTTAAAGTAGTTTGAAATTAATATACAAAATTTAGACATATATACATATATACATATATACATATATAATATATATATATATATTAGGGTGGTCCTTATTTATATAGGTGAGATTTTTTTTTATAAAAATATTTCGGGCAGTATCCCGCCATTTTGTTTATTATTATAAGAAAGTAATTTGTGGAAAAAAAATTTAACAAATGCTAAATCGACCAATTTTATTTTTAGCTTATCGGCACCATATATATGAAATAATTTTTCAAGCAATATTTACGTATTCTAAATTGACAATAATATCTGGACCTGAGATCTTCATTTTTTAAAGATTTAAAAATAGCTGGAAAGACATTGTTATTTTGAACTTTCAAATGTAATGCAGAAGTTAAAAATATTTTGCAGAACCGATGAAATTCTAATATTTTATGAGAATACGCTTAAGACTGATCTACCTAGAGACGATTACAAGAAATTTTTAGAGTTGGTTATTATTTTTTTGGGAGGAGTACCACCTAACGGTATACGATTTCACAGACCAGAGACTTATCACTTAGCCAGATGGATGTGCAGAGCAATTTATTGTTAAATTCATTGATAAAAATTTAGATAAATGGCTTAATAAAAATGTGCTACTTCATTATGAGTGCTATATAGAATTTTGGTTTAGATCTCCTAATATAATCGAATCATCGTATAATGACATATTATTTTTAAAAAGAATAAAAAAATATAAATTGGACGAGTAACTGGTAGGTAACAGGTAGCTGAATTAGTTTAAAAAAAATGTGTGAACCATTTATAGTACTTTGATTAAGAAATTGCATTATTTTCAATATTTGATGATAGAATTGAATATGAATCAAAATCCCAGATTGCAAAGCGAGTTTTAGAATATGATTACAATAGTGAAACCTAAATAGAAATTCAAAAAAATATTTGTTAAAATATCATGAAATTACATATTTATTGAAAAAAAATCTTCCTATCAACTTAATAATGCATAAATCAAAAAATATTTTTCAACAATTTTATTAAATTCAGAATTTTTACATACAAAACCCGTGATCTAGGAAAATAATGAAAATTATAGATAGCCCAAAGATGTCATTCAAGGAATAAAAGTTATAAATGATGTAGCAGAACGTAGAGTCAAACTGATGGAAGGGTTAATACTAAATTTACAGAAAACGAAGATCAGAAACTATATTTACCTACTAAAAGTATGTTATAATTTGAAATATAATATACATATATATATATATACTATATCTAATTAAAAAAGTATATTGCATTAGATAATAATTTAATTTATTTATCTATTTTTTATAGGTTCAGGGTTGTTTAAGACTATCGTAAAAAATGCCCATGTTGTAAGAAAGATGTATTGGCTAAAGATTACAAAATCACAAAATATTAAAATATCAATTACAATTAAATAACTTTTTTTTAGGAAATTAAATTATATATAACTTTAATGAAATACATTTTATCATATCATCAACCGTTCCTCAAATATATTTAAATAACCATAAATAAGTCAATTTGCAAATTAAATTAAATATATTATACTTTTTTATTTTTCATGGAAACTAATGGATTTACAAGGTATTTTATCTTTATGTTGTTTGAAAATAGAATTAATGTTATACTAATTTTTTGCCAAGTACCTTAGTTTTTGAATTAAACTCGAAAAACTATAAAACTACTATCTTTTGTATTATTTCAACCCCTCAGGGGCTCGCGAAAGGGTTGAACAATCATCACCAAATTTAACAAAAATGACTTTCTTATGAAAATAATCAAAATGGCAAGGTACTGTATCAAAATTTCAAATATTTATAAATAAGGACCACCCTAATATATCATAATTAAAAAATCTATTATTATTTCTCATAGACTAGGCCTATTAGAGAAGCTATTAAAAAAAAACGCATCTGGCATTCTATCTTAATGGTAATGTGGAAATAAATGCATTTGTATTATTGTATATTTTTAATAGGTCAATATATTAAGAGTTGTGGAACGGTTTAACATGGTTATTTGTACATAAAAATACACAATTTTATTTGATTCAATTAATCTTAGAAAAAATATATACGAGTATGTAAATTTTTCAAATTTAACCTATTCAGGTTTAGAAAACTAAGGTGATGATGTATCTACTAAATGCTGGCCATAAAGAATATGCAGACCACTCATTAGTTTTTGTGTTTCAATCCCTTGGCTTTAATTTTTACCAAACAATTGGTTGTTCCGCATCAAAAAGTGAAGTTAAAGATAAATAATTTCTAAAAATAATACATTTAAAATAATGTAATTTTATAATTGAAAATGTATTTCAGTTTTAGGAGTCATTCTTGCACAATTGTCATTAAAAGCCATAACATTTTTAAATAATATTGGAATTATGATTGATGGAATTGTATGCAATGGTGCAAGCACTAATAGAAAATTGTGGTCTGACTTAAGTATAAATGGTGCCCAGGATGGAATGAAAAATTATTTTGATCATCTATTTATTCCTAATAAAAGGGTTTATGCATTTTCTGATTTTATCCATTTGTTAATGTGTTAGAAATTGTCTCTATAATAATAAAAACTTATGAGTTAGACAATTTTTAAATAATATTTATTTTAAAGTATTCTAAACTTCTTTAATAATTATCATAAAACAATTTTTTTTCTAGTTTCATTCAGATTCTAACAGTGTTGCTTGGGGATACTACAAAGAAGTTTTTAAAGAAGACATAAATCATCCAGCGAATCTTAGTGAATTATTCCTAGAATTACACTCCAGCATCTTGATCTCTCTCCAGTGGCAAAGATGAGTTAGTCTTAGTATACATATAAATTCAAAATTTTAAAACTTTTAAAAATTTTATATATAATAAAAATAAAATTATTGTTCTATTATATATAAAAGGTATTCAGCAGTATGGCTAAGGCTATGTGATACTGTAAGAGTCAAAATTCTCTCATGCTATAAGGTTCCGATGAAACAGCCAATTTCACTTCGTTTTGGAATAATCTTTTTGACAATTTAAATCGTAACCTACCATAGCAGGGCTTAAAGATAGATGACAGTGAAGGATTTCAGGTAAAATTAGGTTTAATTATGTTTATGAAATTAAAGAAATATAGGTTTTAATTTTAATAAAATGTAATAGAACTTCTAGGATGCATTATACTACATTTATTGAGAAAATGAGATATTATGTGAAATCATTAGCCCAGCAGAGTTTTTAACAAATCAAACAGCTGAAGGATTAAGAGTAACATTGAATTCGACTATTGATTGGTCAAAATATTTGTTAAAAACTTGTGACTATACTTATGTACTAACTGAGAAAATGTGTCAGGACCCTCTTGAAGTGAGTTTTTGAATGTAATATTATATTGTGTATAGCTATTATACTCACTAAAAGTGATTTACTGATATTAGGCACTTGTTAATATTTATAAATACAAAATAATAAAATTCTTATTTTAATAAAATAAAATACAAACGTAATAGTTACAATGTACTTTTTTTTTGATTTAAACAAATTATTACACTATCAAATCTGAATTAAAGTTTAATATCTATATTATTTAATATCTAAATTAAATATATTTAAAATTATTATCACAGAATTAAATTTTTAATAATTTTTAAATGGTCATACATAATTTTATGTTATTTCATAAAATAGCCAACATCATAATGTTATAATATTATAATATATATATATATATATATATTTTAAATCACAAATCAAAAATTATATCCTTCACTTGTAACAATTTTAATAAAATATATCTATATCTATAAACTAGTTTATTTTAACTTTTTGTTAAAATTAACAAACAAATTATTTGTTAAAATAGGTAATTTTATATATTTAAGAGGATGTTATACTGGCATTTGTTGTCTCTGTCTATCTAACAGATAATATAGCAAAATCACACTACACAGAATTGAAATTTTGGCGTTTAGGTTAAATTTAGAGTATAAACCTATTACAAAATTTAAAGCCAGGAATATTTTCGAGTGAACCTCATGGGCATTTTGTAAAATATCGTCTGACGAAAAAGTTAAAGCTCTTTAAAAATATCAAAAACTAAAAATGCCGTAACTTTTTTTTCTGACAATATTTTACAAAA